>PVJH01003636.1:116235-138581 GCA_004026705.1 Nesogale talazaci | reverse complement strand
GCAAAGGTCCGCAGGTCAGGACCTGGCTGCCCCTCCGAGGGGGGGAGGTGAAGCTGTCTGCTCCGGGAAGCTGAGCGGGAACAGGCCCTGGGGACGGCGGCAAAGTGTGTGGCCGCTGACGGCAAGATCAAGGGTTCAAACCCACCAGCTTCTCCGAGGGAGGAAGACTTGGGAGTCTGCTCCCCTCAGCAGCCCCTGCTCAGCAGCCTCGGAGACGCTGGGGGGCAGTTGTGCCCTGCCCTGTAGGGTGGTCTCAAAAGCAGCGGGGCTTTACTCTGTCCCCAACCCAGACGTAGGGATGTCCCGTCTGGCTCGGCCTGTGCCTCTGGTTCAGTCATGATGGAGCCGGGACCCTGCTCACCTCAGAGTGCCAACATGCATTTTCTTAGGAAAAGGAAGATCATAAACAATTTAGGTTTGAGCATGTTAAAATTCTTGAATTTGGGGCATGTTTGTATGGATCATTTTTTTCTCCTGGTAAAAGTTGCTATAACTGAAAAAATTTCCGACTCCCTGCACCTGCTGTGGGAGCTTCTACAAGCTGTTTCCTTGGAGGCTTCAGGAGGAAGCTGGGCCCCAGATGAGAGGGCAGCCCTGTGGATCATAAGCCGCTGGGTCCCCTGGCCAGAGAGCAGGCAGGGAGAGGGTGTCTGGAGGCCAGGGCATGGGCTAGAGTGGTCCCCGTTGAGGGGCGAGGGCGTCCTCTCACTGTCTCGCCCTGCAGCTCTTTGCCCTGCAGGCAGAAGTCCACCGGCTGAAGAAAGAGGAGCAGCCGCCAGAGGAGGAGGCGGCCGCCCTGGTCCAGCACAAGCTACCTCCCTACGTCTCCAACATGGACCGCCTGGGGGACTCGGAGCTGTGAGTGCCTGCCCGTAGGACGGGTTCCACATTCCCTCCTACTCCTCCTGCCATCGAGAATGCCCCCCCACCCCCCGCCGGCCTCCTGGACCCTGGACCCATGCTGTGCTTGGTTCAGGGTCTCCTAAGTCAGGGCCCTGGTCTGCACGGTTCCATGGGCCGCCTTCCAGCCGGCACCCCCTGCTGCGCCCGGAGCAGCGAGCGCACAGCTTTGTGGGCAGGTGGACGGGGCCCTGCAAGTCCAGACGTGTAGAAGAGGTTGTGGGTTCCGATGAGCGGGGTCAGGGTATGGGTCCTGGTGTGCAGGGCAGGGGCCGTGGGTAAGCTGGGTGGGAGCGGTCCTTCAAGCTGCACTGCTGCTGTGGGTCTAGGCTCTGGGTGGGTTCGTCCATTGCACGGACCTCTTCCTGGAGGCAGGAGATGGCTCCCTGTCAGATGGGAGCATGGTGTGCCTGAAGAGCAGGGGCTGGAGCCTGAGGGGGTGCTGGTGCTGGTGCTGGTGCTGGTGGTAGTCACGGCAGTGGTGATGGTCACGGCAGTGGTAATCTTAGTCGGGGCAGTGGTGATGGTAGTCACGGCAGTGGCGCTGGTGGTCAGGGCAGTGGTGGTGGTAGGGCAGTGGCGGTTGCGGTCACGACAGTGGTGGTGATTGTCACGGCAGTGGTGGCTTGGAGCAGCATGGTCAACCTGTCTACTGGCCTGCAAACCCAAGCAGGCAGATCCCCCCCATACCCTGCGGCCCTACCTAAGCCTGTGCCGCCCCACAAATGGAGCCCAGGTGCGATGGGCCGCTCTCAGCAGTCCCACGAACCACCATCAGCAGCAGATGTGAGCTGCCCTCTGTGGGCCACGGCAGAGACGTCCCACCTTCCGCTTGGGCACATCGCGGGGCCACATGCCGTGCTCGGTGGCTCGGGGCTCTGAGGGTCGCCTGGGGAGGTGCAGCTGGCACACCTGTGACAGAGTGTCCCCCTGACCAGAGCCATGGTGTGCAGCCAGAGGACCACCGGCCTCTCCCAGTCACCACGAGGGGGCTTCCTGTCCTCGCTGCTGCCTCACAGCAAGAAGAGCCCCTCAAGACTGTCCCCGGCTCAGGGGCCCCCGCAGGCCCAGAGCACCGCCAAGAGGGAGCCTGCAGGCAGCCAGGTAAGGAGCGCTCAGGAGAGCTCTGATGCTGTGACCTAGGCCCGCCCTTTCCCTGGGATAGGGTCCCCCGTGGTGGGGTGTGCATGGCAGCTGGTGGCCCTATGGGCTGGGTGGTTCAAATCCACCGGCTGCTCCTCAGGAAGAAGATGAGGCTGCCTGTTCCTTGGAAATCTTAGCGAGCAGGTCTGCTGTGTCCTGTCGGGTCACTCGGGGTGGGCTGTGTTCTCAGTTTGTCCTCGGACTACATTCCAACTCTCCTGGAATCGACTCCCTGGGACCGTGGCGGTGTGGCTGCCTGAAGAGTGAAACATGTAAAGCTCACACTTCGAGACTTGCTGGGGGTGCAGTGGACTCACCCTCCTTTGACCGCTCGCTGGGTCATCAGGCCTCATCAGGCCTCATCAGGCCCTCCAGCTCCTGTAGCCCTGGCTAAGCCAGGAGCTGAGCCTGTCTCCAGACAGAGCTGGAGGACTGCCTTTCTTCCAGAACTGCCTGCAAGTTTAACCAAGCCGAGTTCCTGTCTCTGGCTGTCCGTGGTGACCAGCTTTTATTAGTTACAGATAAAGTCTGTGCCCTCTGCCCTGACGGCCGTGGCTTGAGAACTGCCCTGTGTGCAGGAGCAGCTCTAGGCTGCTCCTGGCCCTGAGGAGGGGGGACCTGCCCAGGGGCTGGGGGAGAAGCGGGCAGCAGTGTGGGCCAGGGCTCTGGGCGCAGCCTCCTTGGGCAGCTGGGCGTCAGCCTGATCCTGCTTATCTCCTCCCCCAGACGGCTGCACTCAGCACTTGCAGTTGTGTGTGCTCCCTGCTGCCACCCAGGAGCCCCAGCTCAGGGCGACCCATGCATGCCAGACCGTGCTGGTCCCCGGGTTTCCATGGTGAGAGACCGTGCTGGTCCCCGGGTTCCCATGAGCTGGTCTCAGAGGCAGATCACCAGGCCTTTCTTGACAGCTGCCTTAGTTGGAAGCACCCCTGAAACCTGGTTGGTACCCCCACATACCCGATGGACACAGGCCATCTTCTTTTTGCCCACATCAGGTAGCATCTTTGGAGGCTCCCATTTGACACCTCAGGAATAGGCGACAGCAGGGCCCTCGGGTCCTCCTCCTGCACCCTCCCCGGGGGGAGCTCATGCTCTTACACTGGGGGGCGGTGGGGTGGAGGAGCAAGCCTGGCCACCTCGACACCGAGAGTCCTGACAGAAAGAGTTCACCACGCTGGTCTCCCTCGGTGCCTCTGGGTGGGCACAAACGGCCAGCTTCCTGGTGGAGCGCCAGCCGAGTGTGCCACAGGGCCGACCGCATGAGCCGCTGTGAGCAGAGCTCCGTGCCCGGCACCTTCAGTCACGGGTCTGCTTAGGTACCGAGGCCTGTTGCTAACCTGAGAGGCTGTCCACGCAAACTCTTTCAATTCTTCAATCCACCAGGGCTGCACCCACCCACCGCTGTGCCCTTCATGAGGGTTCTTCCAACCCTGGAAGCCGGCCTCCCTGCCCGGTGGGCCCCTGGCCTACCATCCTGGTGCCCCTCCTCGGGGGGAGATATTTACAATTTTCAGTCTGGCTTGCCCTGAGGAGCGCTGTGGGGTGGTAGGTTAAGCATTGGGCTGCTTCAAACCCACCGGCTGCTGCTCAGGACAAAGAGGAGGCTGTTTGCTCCCGTAAGGGTGTATATACAAGTATGCTTGACACATGGATGGATGGATGGACTGTGACGGATGGACTCCAATACAATGATTAAAAAATAAAGATTTGTCATCTCCAAAACCTTAAGGAGATGTTCTGGTCTACCTCTTATCAGCCAGAGTGAGTTTTTAAAGACAATATGACAGACGTGCCCTGGTGGCACAATGGCCTAAGCACTTGACTGCCAAGTGAACAGTAGAAGGTTTGAACCCCCGCCTCCTACCAGGGGTGGAGAGGAGCGGTGTGGCCGTCTGGGGCAGCTCAACCCCGACCTCTCAGCTCACCCAATGGCAGCAGGGCAGTTTGGTGCTTGTTATTCCTGCTGATGCCCGCGGGGCAGTCTGGGGTGCCCAGTCATCTACTCATTGGCCGTGATCATCCCTGTGGTCTTGATGGTGTGGGGCCTTCACATGACGCTGGGGTTTAGTAGCCGCCGCCTTGCTGGGGGCGCAGTGGATGATGAACTGGGCTGCTGACCGAAAGGTCCACAGTTCTAACCCAGGGGCAGCTCCGAGGGACACAGGCTGGGTTGCCTGCTTGCTTGCAGAGAGATTTACGGTTTCGGAACATTCCCCACCCCCTACAGTTCTGCCTGGACCTCTGTCGGCCTCGGCCTGATGGCGGCAGCGAGTTTGCGTTTCGGATGCTGTTTTGCTGGCTCCCGTGATGATGTCATCTTTGTCCCCTCACCTCCAAGACAGAGCTCCCACCGCCACCTCTTTCCCGTTAAAGATAAACCCACCCAAAGGGAGACACTGTCTTTCATGGCAAAATGCTTCTGAGACGTGTTCCCGGAAGGCAGCGTTTTGCGTATGTTAGGTGGGCACAGCCTTGCGTTCCCAGCATTCTTAGGGGCAGAGCTGTTCACTGCATTCTTTTGAAAACGAGGACAGAGCACTCTCTGAGCCTTGTGTGAGCCGGAGGTAGATAAAGTGTCCGACGGGCTTGTTGGGGCCGGTGGCGGTTAGCGGGAGGAGGCTGCTAACCACAGTTCCCAGCGCTCTAATGCACACCTGCTCAGGCAGCACACCGCCTCCGGAGATGGCCTTCTTCCAGAGATAACCCGTAATTGGCTGTGGGACGAAGAAAGCCCAGTGCCCACGGGCTCCCTGTGATTAGTCCCAATTACCTGCTCTTGGGAGATGCCGGGTGAGAACCCCTGCCCCGGGGTTGTGCCTGGACTTCCTGGCGTTGCTGTCCGCTGGCCTGTCTGCGGGGCGGGCGGCTGGGGGCCTGCGCCCTGCCTGCTCGGTGGGAGATCGCCTGTCTAGCCAAGGGGCTTTGAGGCCTGCCCGATCGACTGAGGGCTCCCAGTGTCCCCGCTCCTAGTCAGAGCCTCCTCCAGAGAGCTCCCTCCCCAGCTGCAGGTGCCAGGTTGGAGTGGACTGGGTCCCCTAGTGTTGGGTGTCCTCAGGTGAGCCTCTTGCCTCTGGCTCCCGTCAGTGGGTTTGTGGACAGGAGGTGGGCCCGGGGGGTACCTCCGGACTCGGGCCTTCCGCTCTAAGGCTGCAGGTAGGACCTGCATAGAAGCCCCTCCTAAGGGCTTTGAGTAACGGCACATACAGACACTGGCGAATGCGGTGCCCGTCAGAGAGGACGGAGCCTGGGGAGACCACACCCTGCCGAACCCAGGGGAATGAGGCCACCGGCCACCCCAGGTGCACACAGGTGTCCCTGCGTCCTTCAGCTCTGCCTTTGTGCTGCTGCTGCCTTTCTTCTTGGTACCACCTGCGCCAGGGGCCCGCCCCGCTGGGCTTCTGCAGGGTAGGCAAGGGACGGAGCAGACGCTCTCCCAGCCGGCGTGTGTCCCGGGGGGTGGGGGGTGGGGGTGTTTGTCTGTGTGTCACCAGACCTTTAATATCACTTGTTAATAATAGGAACGAGTTTGTGGGAACAACATTACAAGAACAGACTTTTTTTTTCTCTTGATTGTTGTGAGATGACTGGTTTTCTTACTAGACTGTTTGATCGGGCCCCAAACCCCGCTTCTGCTAAAGGAGGCCGGAGTTTGAGAGCAGGTGACGCTGGAGCAGGGGAGGCAGCGGTCACCGAGGTCACCCTTGCTGGTGCCTGTAGACCTGCGCAGTTAGTGTCCGGCCATCCCTGTCCGGGTGCCTCAACTGTCCACACACACCGTGAGGGGGAGATGCGCGGGTGTTGCCCGGTGCTCCCAGGGGTGGCATGAGGCCAGGCCTCAGCCCTTCCCATGACACCTCTGGGCGTCCCTGAAAAGTCCCGGCACTCCAGGGTCTCAGGGGACCCCTGTGAGCCTTCTGAGAGGCTTTGAGGTGAAAGCGCTCAGAGGCGGCACCAGGTTTGGGGTGAGCCTTGCTGTGGGCCCTGGGGAGGCCCTCGCTCGGTCAGGCCCTGCCCCTTCGAGCAGCTCCGTGTCCAGTCCCTTTGCTGAGAATATCACACAAGGGAGGGAGGGGTTGCTGGGCGTGGGGAGTACAGCAGGAAGGAGAGCCCCAGGCGGGTGAAGAGGTGGCCCTGGGTGGGGGGTGGCCACGTCTCGCCCCGTCGGGACTGAGCGCGTCATCCTAGTCCCTGTGAACCCCGCTGACTTGCCACTCTGCTGACGACAAGACCGTCTCTTTCCTGTCCAGTTGATCTCAGTGAGGGAGGGGCCCGTGGGTTTCCCGCGGGCTCTGGTCGATGTGTCTGCTGCTGTGGGATTGCTGCCAGACAGCTCAGTGCCTGTGCCTGTCCCCACAGGGGAGAGCAGGGCTCCTGTGCTCCTGCCCGGGAGGCGGGGGTGGGGGCTGCCAGTCAATATTCATGTGTCTGCAGGCTGCCCCTTGCTGCTCTCCCGGAGACCCTGGGGGGGGGGGGGCGCGGCTGTGGGGAGGAAGAGTGGAGAGGACGAAGTCATGGCTTGGCTGATAGCTTTGTCCACCTGCTGGCAGAGCTCACGGCCCTCACCTCCTTCCAGCTCACAGGGACCCTGTCGGACAGGGTAGCCCTGCCCCTACGGGGTCCCCAGGCTGTGAGTCTTCACGGGAGAAGGTCCCGTCTTTCTCCTGTGGAGTGGCAGGCAGTTTCAAGCCGCTGACCTTGCCGTTAGAAGCCCAACCTGTCCACCTGCTGCCGAGAGCCTCACCAATTCATCCGGGAGGACCCTGGCGCCGAGCTCTTGGGCACAGACCGGCCCTGCTTCTTGCCCTGCAGGCTGCCAAAGGGAAGGACCTGGTGTCTGGGGCCAAGGACGGGAAGGGCCTCTTCAGCGGGCTAGGTGCCGGCGAGGCCAGCTGGCAGCAGCCCCCCCGGCAGCGGCGCCTGCAGGACCACAGCAAGGAGCGCAAGGAGCTGTTCTCCACCGCCTCTGCCCAGGTAGGGCGGCCAGGCCAGGGTGGGAGGTGGGCGGAACTGGCACCCCCGGCCTGCTTCCTGGCCCCGCACCCTCAGCGTGGCCTTGCTCAGTGGGGTTTAGCTTGGGCTCCTCTTCTGCCCTGGGTCCCCTTTCAAGGCAGCATGACCCTGCGTGGGGGTCACCCAGACTGGATATGCTCCCGAAAAGCCAGTTCTGAGGGACGGGGTTGGGAGCCGTTGTGCGTGGCCAGCGCTCTGGGGTCAGCCTCATGACAGCACACCCTGGCTCCAGGGGACATGGCCAGGACCCTCATGGGAGGCTTTGCAGGAGGCCTGGGCCCCGATCCGGGCAGAATGTGCTGCTGCTGTTTCTGTGGGGCGCCCCTGGCGTGGGCCCAGGCCAGGCCACCCTCGGGCGCTCTGGCCCACGGTGCTTTCCTGAGCGCTTTCCTCCAATGGGGCTACATGCCGGCCCTTGGACAGCCCCAGGCCATTAGAGATGGATGGCCTTAGGGGCATCTTCAAGTAGGGATCTGCCTGGACCCACCCTGGCCAGACCGGTCTGCTGGGGCAGGCGGGAGGGCTGGGCAGCAGAGCTCCTAGGAAGGGTGTTACAGCTCGGCCACCCCCTGTGCCCACCCTGGCCGGCCAGCCCCTGATGACCAGGCCCTGGTGGTTGGCAGAGCGCAGAGAAGAAGCCGGACGCTGGTGGCCCGGAGGTGGAGCCCAGCCCCGAGCCCCCCCCAGAGCTGGCAGAGGCGTCCACGCGGGGCCCTGAGGGCAGCCGCCCTGAGCAGCCCTTCATCGTCCTGGGCCAGGAGGAGTATGGGGAGCACCATTCATCCATCATGCACTGCAGGTGTGCAGGGGGCAGGGCTGGGGAAGACGAGGGGCACCCTTCCATCGTGCTCAGCATTGTGGGCAGCGTGCAGAATACGGGCAGGATGGGGGCTGCCCCCACAAGGGGGAACGCCATCTGGTCACCTGCTGGGACTGACCAGTGAGGCTGGGCCTCTGCTTGTCCCAGTCCTGTAGTGAGTGACTCGCTATTTCCCCACGAAGGTTCATGCCCTGTCAGCCGATGGACCGCCTCCCACAAGGTCTGTGGTTCAAACCCACCAGCCAGCCCGAAGGAGAAAGATGAGGCTGAGTGCTCCTGGAAAGATTTACAGTCTCAGAAATCCTTTACAGAGTTGCTGTAACTCAATGCAGTAGAGGCCAGTGTGGTTTTTTTCCCCCCTCTGTCGGTACTTTTAGGTAATTCTTTTTTTTGTTGTTGTTTGTTTTTTTGGCATCACTGCCCTCTGGTGGTGGGAGTAGGAGGCCCAGCTTTTGCTCCTGTGGAGCCGCTGCTGGAATTGAACCTCCATCCCAGTGGGCCACAGTCCCGCGCACAACCACTACGCCATCAGGGCTCAGCCCTTTAGGTCATTCTTTACCATGGCTAAATTGGCCTATAAACCCCTCAACAATCAAACTCTGTGCTGACTCAGACTCTACAGGCAGGGTAGAACCGCCTCTGTGAGCTTCGGAAACGGTGCCTCTTTATGGGAGTGGAAAACCCTGCCTTTCTCCCAAGAAGGGTCTGGGGGTCTCAAGCTGCAGACCCTGTGGGGCACAGCCCGCCGCGTCACGGCTCCTCCACCGAGACTCCATGGCCCCTTGCGAGGGCAGATGGGCTTCTCACGAAGAGCTGGGGGGGTGGGCCGCCACCCAGCGGGACAAACCAAACCACAGGAGCCTGTGCCTGCGCCCCGTGCATGTGTGTGGGTGCGTGTGCGCGCGCACGTGTTTGTGTGTGTGTGTGTGTGTTTGTGTGAGAGAGAGATTTTGGTGGGGGACAGGGATGTTGACACCCTCTCTTCATCACGTGTCCTTCGGAGTGCAGACCTGGGGGTGGCTCAGTGGGGGATGGTGTGTGTGTGTGGGCGCACCAACACCCTGTCCTCTCCCCTCCCCCAGAGTGGACTGCTCAGGGAGGAGGGTAGCCAGCTTGGACGTGGACGGGGTCATCAAAGTGTGGTCCTTCAACCCCATCATGCAGACCAAAGCATCCTCCATCTCCAAGTCCCCGCTGCTCTCCCTGGAATGGGCCACCAAGCGGGACAGGCTGGTGAGTGTGGCTCGGGGCTCCATCCGGCCATCCGTGGAGGGGAATGCTCTGGCCCAGTGACCTCTCCCTCCCTGGGGGCACCTGCCGTGGGGCTGCAGCTTCAGGGCTGGAACCAGAGCACCATTCGATGGTCCGTGGTGGAAGGCTCCATCCTGACATGTGGGCTGACTTCCCCCACTGGCCTGGGCAGACTAGGTGCCTGGCTCTCCCCCTCCTCGGTCCCCTCACCTGCCCGGACGCAGACAGCCTCAGCAGGACCCCACACCAGGTTGGCCTTCCTGCACACCACAGGTTTATACTTGGGGGGTGGGAGGAGGACATGAATTGAGAGCCCTTCTCTGCTTCCGTCTTCCTGTTCAGAGGGTGTTCTGAGTGGCCGGGGCAGCACTGCTGGTCTGTGCTGTTGACGGGGAGGCCGGGCCTCTGGTCCCTGTGGCCGTCAGCAGGGCAGAGGCAATGTCCAGTGGTCGTCCAGCTAACCTGCCCCGGGGGCCAGCTGCGTCCTCACTATGCAGACCACAGGTTCCTGAAGGCCAGGCGTCTTGACGAGTGGTGGCCAAAACTGTCCCCAGAAGGGCAGCGGCATTGCCCGAGGACTCCTCTCAGGGAGGGCGCACTGGTGGCTCTGGAGCACACAGCTATGGTGGGAGTGCTTAGAACGGAAGAAGTGGATCACTGTGGGAAGCCGGGAGGGGGCCGGGGTGAAGGGAGGGGTCCCGAGTGCCTCCTCAGGGCGTTTCCAGGTGACTGAGACTGACTGCTGCCTCCCAGTGCGCTGTTCCTGCTCCAGCCCCGTCTTCTGTGTGCTGCATCCCACCCCTCTCTCTGCAGCTCCTCCTGGGTAGTGGGGTGGGCACGGTCCGCCTCTACGACACGGAAGCCAAGAAGAACCTGTGTGAGATCAGCATCCACGAAGACATGCCCAGGTGAGTGTGGCTGCCCCAGCCCTGCTGCATGCTGGGGCGGGGGGGCGCCCGCCCTCTGACCCCGGGCCTGTGCCTCCGCCGCAGGATCCTGTCTCTGGCCTGCAGCCCCAACGGGGCCTCGTTCGTCTGCTCGGCTGCAGCCCCGAGCCTGGCCTCCTCGCAGGTGGACGCGCCGGCCCCCGACCTCGGCAGCCGGGGTGCGAACCAGGTCCCGGGCCGCCTGCTGCTGTGGGACACCAAGACCATGAAGCAGCAGGTGGGACGCCGCGCGCGCGGCTGTGAGCTCCGTCCCTGCCCTGTGGTGGACTCCTGCCCGGGGTGGGGGCCTTCCCTCAGATACCGGAGGGGGCTTCGGAACGTGCTGGGGAATCGCCGCGACCTTTCTGCTCCAGCTCACCCCTCTGGGAAGGGCCCTCCATGGGGCTGCCTCGATCCCGCACTGCCCCGCTCTCCAGCCCTGCCCACCCTGCGCCCACTTCCCCGGCTGTGTCCAGCATGCCGCGTGCTGCCCGTGAACGAACAGGCTTTTCGCCTTAGGATCGCTTCATGCGACATCGCGGGGGCCCACCCTGGCAGATGTGGAGCTGGGTGGGGTCAGAGGGCGTTGCGGCCGGTGGAGACGCCGAGGGCAGGGACCGCGTGTCTGATGTGGTTTTGCTGAGAAGTGAGGCCCACGGGGCGGAGAGCACTCCCCGCCTCCCACCGGCCTGGGGGGGGGGGGGGGTCAGTGGCATGCGAGGGCTGCTCACCGGCCCGTCCCCCGCCAGCTTCAGTTCTCCCTGGACCCGGAGCCCATTGCCGTCAACTGCACGGCCTTCAACCACAACGGGAACCTGCTGGTCACCGGCGCGGCGGACGGCGTCATCCGGTTGTTTGGTAAGAAGGTGGTTTCTGATGGCCCCCGGGGAGAGCATGCGTGTGACGTGTGACGCAACGGCCTGCCTCTGTGGACGCCACTGCCCTTCGGCCCCGCGCTGCCGCGTCGTCGTTGTGAGGTCCCGAGGGCACACGAGTTTCTGGTCAGAGCCGGGTCCGTGCCCCAGGCCCGGGGCCCTTTGCCATTGCTGTGCCGCTGAGAGGTGACCCTCCAGGGCGGTGGGCTTGCACCCTGCCTGCGTCCTCCCCACCTCCCCGGGGGCTCAGTGTCCCTGGGCTTGGGGCTCACCGAGGGGTGCAGCAGCTGCTCCTGAGACGCCACGAGACTAGCCCCAGGAGGAGCCCGCCCCCTGCCAGAGTCGGGCCTGCGGTGCCCCGGGCGGCTCAGCCGCCGTGCTCTGCGGTGGGGGCGCAACGCCGCTGACGTCAGCGCGTCCCCTCCCTCGCGCAGACATGCAGCAGCACGAGTGCGCCATGAGCTGGAAGGCCCACAGCGGGGAGGTGTGCTCGGTGGAGTTCAGCTACGACGAGAACACCGTCTACAGCATCGGCGAGGACGGCAAGGTGCGCGGGCCAGCTGGGCTTGCAGCTCCGTCATCCTGGCCAGTGGCCGGGTGGAGGCGGGGTCAGAGGAGGCGGCTTCTGGGGGCCTCTGGGAGGGGCTGGGGCGGGGTGTGAGGATCTGCCCCAGGATCTGCGAAGATCTGTGACCGAGACCCGCCCCTGGAACCTTGGGGAAGTGATTTTGAAGCCAACTTCCTGTGTGTGTCTACGCCCCCTCACTTAGAAGGGGTCGCCCCAGGGGGCTGTCCATTCAGAGGACAGGTCACACGCTGCCCAGTAAAGGAGGCAGCGTGGCCTGGGACTGCCCTCTCTACCTCTTCCTGCCCTAGGGGTCCAGCAGGGCTTAACCCTGTGACAGTGATGATAGTGACCGTGGCCAGGGCCACCAGAAATCCCCTGCAGAGGCCTCGACCACCTCACGGCCCTGGGCCCCTGCCAGAGAGGAGAGAGGGTCGGACCTTGGGGGAGCGGGGGCTTGTGGACTGTCTCCCTTAGAAGATATCTGAGTGTTGGGAGAGGAGCCTAGTCTGGGAAGTGGGGTGGCCTGTGCATTGGGTGGTCTGGGGCGCCCGCTTCTCGTACTGTGAAGGGGTCCGTCGGGGGTGGGCTGCCGCCTTGACCCCCCTGAGTGCACCCTGTTGTGCCCCGGCGCGGTGCAGTTCATCCAGTGGGACATCCACAAGAGCGGCCTGAAGGTGTCTGAGTCGAGCCTGCCACCCGACGCCACCGGCCCCTTCGTGCTGTCTGGGTACAGCGGCTACAAGCAGGTGCAGGCCCCCCGGGGCCGCCTCTTCGCCTTCGACTCCGAGGGCCACTACATGCTGACGTGCTCCGCGACAGGGGGTGTCATCCACAGGGTAGGTGGGCAGGGCCTGCTCTGAGGGCCGAGCTGGGCAGACTCCTGCCCCGCGCCTCGTGTGCCCCACGGTGGCGCCTGACAAGGGAAGAGGGGCGCCCGCCAAGCCGTTGGGTGGAGGTGGGGGTTGGAGATCCTCTGGAAGCCAGCAGGTAGGAGCAGGCATCTTTGAGAAGATGCCCCCGTCCTCACTGCGCCGGTGTGAGGAGCGCTGGAGTGAGGTGACTGCACACTCGGCTGCTAAGTGAAAGGCCAGCAGTTCAAGCCCAAAGCCCCCCAGCCTCTCAGGGATAGCAGAGAGGGCCAGTGGGGTAGTTCTCCCCTGTCCTGCTGGCTGGTGCCACTGGGGCCTGCTCAGGGCGGCAGGAGCCCCTGGGGCCTGTGGGGGATCAGATTGCCCGTCTTCGGTTTCAGGGAGCTGCTGGTGAATTCAGACTGCTCGCCTTTTGGGTGTTAGCCGCCTTGTGCCATCGTTCTCTGGGCTGCAGCACATGCTTTCTGGGGAGGACACGATCAAATCCCTCACAGCACACGAGCACGCAGGCCCTGCGCCCCCTGGACCCCCGGTTTGGCAGCAGGACTCCGTTACTGGCTGCGGTGCAGGACAGCACCCGCAGGACATGACGGCGCCTGGGTTACAGGCAGATGGGCCGGAAGTTTAGTTTCTTAAATCTCAAGGCCACCGGGCCGTGGAGTCGGTTCTGGCCCATAGCGACCCATGTACAAGGTCCTGCACCCTCCTCTCTCATGGCGCTCGAGCCCATGGCTCAGCCACGTGCCGACCCCTCTCCGTCCCACCGAGCTCACTGCCCTGCTCAGAGACAGGGCTCCCTCCACAGCTCCGAAGGAGCACGCGGCCCGTTCCTCAGGACAGATTTGTGTCCGATTTCTTCCGGGACGTTATACCGGGGTTGAGAGTCCCTTTACAACCCTTGGGCACTTTTCTTTGCGATTTCAAACATCTCTTCTCTGTGAAGTGGCTGATATCCGTCTCCGTCAGCTTCCCTAGCCAGGCTGAGCACGGCGTGTCTCCTGCTGCCACACACGTGTGTGCTTCTCCTTCCTTCCTGTCCCCAGTACCTGTCCTCTCCCCTCATCTCTTCTCCCTCCACTTTCCCTTTGTTACCTTGGTCTGACTGTTCCCAATGCCTTCCCGAAGTCTCGGGCTGGCCACCGCCGCAGGGGGGATGGGCCAAGATCCTGCTCTGCAGAGCGTGCCTGGGCTAGACAGAAGGACATGATAGGAGGACAGGTTGGGGTGTGGGCAGGAGTCACTGGCCCACGGTGGACCTAGACGGATGAGAGCCCTTAGGGGTCATTTTATTGGAGGGGGGCTTCCCAGGAGCCCTCAGATGGAGGACAAATGGCAGTTGGGAAAGTGGATGACTCTCTGACCTGAGCAGCTCGACCAGCCTGTCCAGTGGGGACTGCAGGGCGGCCCGGGGGGCGGGGGGGACCCTGAGTGCTGTGTGCTGACACATCCGTCTCTACCTCCCCCCACAGCTCGGCAGGGAGGAGAAGGGCCTGGAGAGCTGCTTGAGCCTGGGCGGCCACCGCGCCCCTGTGGTGACCGTGGACTGGAGCACGGCCATGGACTGCGGGACCTGCCTCACGGCCTCCATGGACGGCAAGATCAAGCTGACCACTCTGCTGGCCCACAAGCTCTGAGGGGCTGCCAGTCAGCATGGCGCGCATGCAGTGTATTTTGGATCACTGCTGGACAGGACGAGCGAGGCAGGCCACTCACCGTGGGTGTGCTGCTGCGGGGCAGGCTGCCCGTGGGGCGCAGGACAGACAGCTTCAAGGAGTAGATGGCCCGGCCCCCGGGCACTGTGGGGTGAGTTCCTGTGACAAGGGCTCCAGGAGAAAGAAGAAGCCTGCAGGACATGCCTGGGGCCCCTGAGCGTGACCGGGGGTCGTGGGCAGTTGCTCATTTTTCTTCACGTAATCTTAGCCAAAAGGCCCAGAAGCGATGCTCATTTTTCTTAAGAAAAGATGATACCTTCGCTCGTGGACATTTGATGTCTCTTGGCAGGGTGGTTGGGTGAGTGGTGGGTCTCTGCAGTGTCTCCTAGACCCTCAGCCTGATGCCTGTCAGCAGCAAGCCTCACGAGTACCAGTGTCGTCATCCGGCCCCCCCACCCCATCCCCCACTTCTATGTGGGGCGGGATGTGGACCCGCCTTGCCCTCGCTCCACTCACATGTCCAGCTGTGCCGGGTTTCCGTGGCCTCCGTGAAGGGCAGCCTTCTCTGCGACTTCCCTGGGAACCGGCAGTGTCTGTTCCGGCAGGGAGGGCCTGAGTCACTGGTTCCCCTGCCTGGCATCATGAAGCAGACTGTCCAGGAGCCACCACTGGGTTCAGGCCAGTCCCACCCATGCAGCTGGCCCACAGCCCTATCCCTGGCCAGGCCAGGCTGCTGAGGTGAGGGGCCCGTGGGAACTACCCTCTTTCCTTGTCAGTGGTGGGCTTTACCCAGAGCTGGACCCCATGGGGCAGCCCCGTCAGCACTTGAGAGCAGCTCCCGGGACAGGCCCCTCCGATTCCCGAGCCTCCCCACCCAGCCGTGGGAGAAAGCAGGCGGATGTTGGGGTCAGACTCTGGGCTCCACTCTGCCGCTGAGGGACCCTGAGGCCACAAGTGTGTGGGGAAGGCCACTCTGACTCCTGGTGGCCACAGGTGGGTAGAGAGGCCAGGCCAGGACTGCTGCCCCAACTCTGGAAGACACACTTCAGGACACTGACTGACTTCCTGTCTTGCTGTTCTCAGCCCCTGAGGGTCAGGGCAGGCAACCTGATGAAAGTCCCCAGGATTCCACCCAGCCAAAGACCCAAACCCACTGCCACCGAGGATGCAGACTCACAGGGACCCCCTGGGAAGCTTCCATGGGGGCAGGCAGCCTCCTCTTCCTCTCTGGGAGCAGGCAGGGGGTTTGAAGCACCCACCTTGTGGCCAGCAGCCCTTCGCTTATCCAGCATCCCAGCCTGCACACCTGAAATCACTGCCCCTTCCTGTGGCCAGGTGCAGACCCTGAACTGGTCCAGGCCAGTGCGCAGGTGCAAAGCCTCCCTCCTCCAGTCGCCTGCCTGCTTGCCTTTCAAGTCCCCTCCAAGACCTCAACCCCGCCCCTACCCCCCCCCCCCAAATTCAAAATACCGCAGAGTCTGTACTCCATCACCAGAACTAGAAACGTGGTTTCTCTCTCCCTGTGAATGGCCAGCCGTGGGCCCAGACAGGGCTTGGTTCGCTTCACTTTCCAGCTGGAGTGGGAGAGAAGTGCAGGCGGGAAGTCGGGACGGGGCGGGCGCCACAAAGACGAAGCCCTGGGCGTGGGGCTGTGGCCCAAGCAGTGCTGGGGGATTCCAGCCCCCCAGGAGACAAACGAGGCCGAGCGCTTGCCCAAAGGGACCCGAGGGAGCTTTGCCCTGCTCATGCCCTGCTGCATGAGGTCCCATGAGACGGAGCACATCTGTCGGGTCTGGGCTCCACGAATACTGGCTCCTGTTCCTTCATTCACATCGTGACATGGAGGCGGGTCGGTGGGAGCAGGAGGGCCTGCCACCTGCACGCGGGCTCAGGGCCCATGCAGTTCCATCATGGACCCTGGTGACCGCGTCTAGGCCACCAAATGGGACCCGCGAGTCCCCAGCTGCAGCCTGCGAGCCCACACGAGCGCCGGGGCCCGGCGGCCTGCAGGGGGCGCCCGGGAGCAGGGAGGAAGTCGGAAGTGCGGAGGCGGAGCGCGCCAGTAACCGGAAGCGGGGCCCGGGAGCGGAGGCCGGGGAGGCGCGGCGCGCCGGACGTCGGACGGGTGGGTCTAGGCCAGGGGCGCCGGGGGTCGGGCGTGGGCGGGGCGAAGCCCGCGCGCTTGGGGGGGCGCGTTCTGTCTGGGGGCGCCGGGCCCACAGCCGCCCGTCGGTGGCGAGAGGCCATTTCTCGACCTGCGGTCGGTTCGGATGACGCGGAGAGGCCCCGGGGGCTGGCCGGCGCGTCGCTGGCGTCTCCCCTCGGCGCCCCCAGGAAAGGGGGCATGTGACCAGGGATTCGGGGCTCTTCGCGCCCAGGCGAGGCCGGGTTTCCGCCAACCAAGGAGGGGCCTTGGGCGGCCCCCAGCCCTGACCTCCGTGAGCCCGGGACGCCCCCGCCCCCATCATGCGTTTCTCTAAATGCCACTGCCCGGCCTTTGGGTTCTTCAAAAGGTGGGGACCCGCCCATGAAACCAACTTGCCCGGGGGCTTGCCCGGCGCTCAGCGCTGCTCTGTGGGAGAGGGACCCCGGTGCCGTTGGCAAAGAGCTGGCCAGTGTCACCCATTATCATGCACCTCCAACTAAAGATGACCCCCCCAAAACATGATTGTGAACAGCCATTCTGCTGCAAAATGAAAGATAATGTCCCCCGACCCTGATGACCTCCAGTGGTTCTCAACCGCCCTAATGCTTGAACCCTTTAACACAGTTCCTCAAGTGGTGACCCCCCAACCATAAAATGATTCTCATTGCTACTTCATAACCGTAATTTCGCGGTTATGAATTGGGCGACCCCTGTGAAAGGGTCATTCCACCCCCAAAGCAACCCACAGGTGGAGAAGGGCTATAAGCAAAAGGTCTCGTCTACACAGAACCCTAAGAGGCTTCTGGGACCATTTCTGGGCTGCCTGAAAAGGAGGCTTACAGGCCTGTGGATCCCAAGTCCTCAGGCTTGGGGCTGAGCTTTAGGGCTAAGGCAATGGGGAGAGGGAAAAGGAGGTCAAGTTGGATGTGGTTCTCATCTATTGAAGGAACACTTGTCTTAAAGGCAACCTAGTGGCAGAGCAGCAACCACAAGGCCAGCAGTTCAAACCCACCAGTGGCTACAAGAGAAAGATGAAACCAACCTGTGAAGGTTGTTTTTTTTTTAATCTTGGAACTCCCCAGTGGCACTTCCACTCCTTACAGAGTCCTAGTGAGTTGAATTCAACTTGGGATAGCAGTGAGTTTGATTTGGGGGGGCTTTAACCTCTGACACCCTCCACCCCCCCCCACCCCCCCGCTTGTTAACATCTGACTAACCGGATGTACCTCTGCAGTTGGCCAGTGAAACCTCAATATAACCTGGGATTTTCTTGGTACTGAGAAAGGCCCGAGATACTTCTGCAGAGGGTAGGTCGGGCACCCCAACATCTGGGTATTGGGGAGAGGAGGATACCTGATGAGCTCCATCTCCTTCTTTTTTCCTGGTGCTTGACTCCTCTTGCTCCCCCACCCCCTCATGTGATGAATGACTTGGGTCCTAGTTGGGCTACTGCCTTCTGCACCATCGGATGTGGGACATGTAAGTGTCTCCCACTCGTCCTCTGACTTGGTGTGCTGCCATGGCTATTTTAAATCTCCTGGTCCAACTCCTGAGTCATCTGTCCTGCTCTGCCCCGTAACCATTGGCAGCCTGGCCTGAAGCAGTCTAGCATGCCAGAGATCACAGGATTTTTCCGTTTCTTTGGGCATGAAGCCTGCATTCCTAGCCCCACCTGCATTCCTGGTGTGATTGGGATTGTTGATTCCAGACAGAAACACCAGCAAGCTTGGGCCCGGACTCCTTTCCATGAGATGGAAACCTGGAATTCCGGGAGTAAGAATCGGGTCCTGCCCACCTGGATGACAGCCCAGGCGGCGGAGAAGCAAGAGGTGCCATCGAAGAACCCCAGGAAGAGGAGAAAGGCTGTGGTGACCATGGCAGAGGCCAGGAGGTGGGGCTGCAGGAGGGAGAGGGACGGGGGGGTCTCCTGATGGATGCTGCATACCCCCAGGTAAGGTGGTGTCACCTCCCCTCTGGCGAGTGTACCCACTGGCCACCCAGGGCCCAGAGCGCCACTCAGCACCCCCAGTGTACCAGCCAGTGGGCAGGAAGGTGATCCAGACAGGCCCTGTGGCAGACCCTCAAGGAGGACAAAGTGGCCTGCCAAGACGTGCACGCATTGATGGATGGTCATCCACTGTTCAGGCAAGGGCCACCCCCTGGCATTGGGCATCTTCTCACTGCCTTGGCCTCAGGGTGATGGGCTGTACCAGTGTTTCCAAAAGTGAGTGATACTGCCCCTTGGGAAGTGGGTGCTGGAACAACCAGTGGAGGGGGTGGGAGGTGGGGTCCCAGGGCTGCAAAAGCTGATACCTAGCTACTGTATCCTGGATTGATCACTTGTAGTACCCAAGTTTCATTGCCAGGGGGCGCTGAGTGACTTTCTCCTGTAAAGAGGGCTTTAGCTCCAGTTAGCTTCCAGGAACCTAGGCTATGAGAGGTCTGTAGGCCACTGTGTGAGCTCCAGGAACTGCCCTGGGAAACACCCCCTCACCCTGTAGTTCCTGGGGAGCCCAGGTCACCAGCTCCCTCTTCCTCAGCTGTCTGTGGCCCTTGTCCCTCTTCTAGACCTGCTGCCCGGAGGACCACGTACTGCATGAACGAAGCTGAACTCGTGGATGTGGCCCTGGGCATCCTGATTGAGGTGCACGTCCTCCCTGAGCCCTCCCCTCTCGGTCCCAGCCCCCTCCCAGCCTAAGGGCTCCAGGAGGGAAGTTCATGGGGCCAAACTGATGTGTGTGTGTGTGTGTGTGTGTGTGTGTGTGTGTGTGTTGCAGGGTGTGGGTTGGGGAGAATGGCTGAGTTTTCTGGAAGAGACCTCTGGGGGGGATACAGAATCAGGGGGAGGGACCCAAGTCCTCAAAATAGGAGCAGCGATAGTCCCAACCCCACTAGAAGGCGCCCTGCTGGTGCAGGGATTAAGCAGCGGGCTGTTAATGGGAAGGTTGGAGGTTTGAGTCCACCAGCAGCTCACTCAGTGGGAGAAGGATGTGGCCATCGCCCTCCAAATGACTCTACAGCCTCCAAGGCCTCCTACGCCCCCTGCAGGGTCACAGTCCTGCGTCCCCAGCTCTAGCGTGCAGCCAGACCCAGAGACGACTCTGGGCCAGCCTGAGGCAGAACCAGGGCCTTTGCTTGGCCTGCTGCTCTGCCCAGTCTCTGGCCCTGCCTTTCTGGACTCTTCATCTCTGATAGTTTATTTTCTTTCTCGGCTACTCCTGCACCCCTGTCCTTTTCTCTGCCCTTTGGCCCTGCAGCCTGCTGGAGCTGGGAGGGGCTGGGAGGGAGCGTGGGTGCCACCGACGGGCGGCGTGGCTGACCGGTGATCCCTAAGCCAGTCTCTGAGGTGGACTCACCCACCCAGGAAGCCCAGGAACCCAGTGCCTGTGCTTGTCCTTCACAGGGCCACCAGTCGGAAAGGCCCACGGAGCACACAGCCCTGGCCGCGGCTGATAAGCTGGAGTGCTCCCCCTCCCACTTCGGGGCGCTGTGGCCTCCTGGGAGTGGAGAGGAGGCTGAGGACAAAGAGGCGGACTCGCTCCCACCCAGCCATGGCTCTCCCCTGGGGCGGGGGGGCCCCGACTCTGCCTGCAGCCCGCCCCAGGTTGCCGACGAGGAGGAGGAGGACGCCTTGAAATACGTCCGGGAGATCTTCTTCAGCTGACAGCCGTTCCCAGACCTTCTGTCACGGCCACTTGCTGCTCCGCCGAGCAGCTGCCTCCTGGGGGAGGGGGCTGGGGGACTTTCTTTGCCCTCCCCCTCCCAGCTCCAAGGTCTGGGCTCCTCAGGCTCCTGCAGTCTTGTCGGAGCCAGGAAGGCTGAACCCATGAGGCTCACACTGATTGGCACTAAACATTCCCAGAGGGCAGCTTGTCCCCATCACTCAGTGCACCCCCCCCTGCGGCCTCATGTGGGGTAAGCTCTGCCCACCAACCTCCAAGCTTTTGCCTCAGTGCTGTGCCCCTCCCAGCAAGGGGCGGGGAGGGGGAGCACCGGTCCCCAGGGACCTAGGCTGGGTGACCAGGAAGAGACCCAGGCAGGGTGTATGGCTATATAAATAAAGATTTATTACAAATTCGGGGAGACTCCTGAATCCAAAATCTTCGTGCCAGGCCAGAGGCTGTTCTTGACTCATAAGCATGGGTGCTGCGACCCCACCCCCGAGGGCCAGAGGAGGAGGGGTCAGAGGTGCAAGTCTGCAGGGGGGCGTAGGCTGTAGTCCGAGGAAAGCCCATAGCAGTTCACGCAATGGAGGGCTGTTGTATAATACTGAGACCCCGGCCAAACGGGCATGTAACAGGAGCAGGGGGCTGTGGCCAGCAGGAACCTGTTTCCTGGCTGCCAGAGTGCATGTGGAGGACAGACCCTCCGTTGTTGGACCCAGGCCCTGAGGGTCAGGTCAGGTTCAGGGGCAGGGCCTGCCCCTCACGCAGGAGTGGGGGTGGGGTGGGCAGACCCCCGTGGTGCCTTGTGGTGCCCTGTGTCCTTGACCAGGAGCCTCCTTTGGCAAGTCCAGCTGGAGTCCCCCTGAGGACAAAGTAGGAAGGGTTTTCGCAGGCCAGTTAATGTCACACTTTGTCCTGTGTGACAGTGAGTTGTATGGGGTTTCTTTTGGGGGTGGGAGGGACCGGGGAGGTTTGAACTTTCTAAGGACAGATTCCAACTGGCCTGCTACCTTCTGGCTTGATCTTTGACCACCACAAAGGTGCCCAGCCCCCCCGCTAAAGTTTGCAAGCAGCGAGCGTGGGGAAGGGGGCACTCACCCTCCCAGTCCTGCCGCACTGCCGGCCTAGCAGCTCTCCACTGGATTCCTGCTCCTCAGGAGCCCCTGGGGGAAGGCCCTGGTGGCCACCAGCAGGAGGAGAAGCAGGCCCTGGGCTATGCACAGGGCCGCGAAGGCTGGGCCCAGCAGCGAGAGCTGGAGCCACTGCCACATGGAGGCCAGGAAGAGGCCCAGGCCACCGGCCAGCAGCACCGAGGAGGCCGCCAGAAAGGCCCTGGCCAGCTGCCACTCGCCCTGGTCCCCTTTGCAGCGGGCCAGGAGGAGTGGCAGGGGGGCAAAGAGGGCGAGGACCAGCGCCCCGTAGACGCCCAGCCGCGCCAGGGCCAGGCTGGGCCCCGACACGCCCCAGGCGGCCAGCTCGGGGGCCTGGTAGCACCGCAGCTGGTCAGTGGACTCCTCCCACAGGCAGAAGTTGTAGAAGCCGATGCGCAGGTCGGGCAGCTCGAGGAGGTCGCCGGCCTTCCAGACGAGCGCGTAGAAGAGCAGGATGATGACAGCCACCGCGTGGCCCATGATGGCCAGGAAGGGCAGGAGGCCGCCCTGCCGCAGCTTCAGGAGGGCCATTCTCTCGGGCACCTGGGGGGCGGGGCGGGGCGGGGGGGGAATAGTCTTGAGTGCCCGATCGATCGCAGAGGGCAAGGCATCTGCGAAGCCCGCTTCAGATCCACCCTCCAGGCTGAGCCCAGCCTTCCAGAAGGCCTGCTGTTCCACCCCACCGGCCACCTCCCAGAACCAAGACAAGGCTCCCCAACCCGAGGTGGCAGGGCCGCCAGGTCTCCAAGGTGACCACGAGTGGGTGTGGTTTGTCCGACTGGTCGGTTGCCATGGAGTCGACTCTGATTGGCAGCGCCCCCACGCCTACCGTAGCGGAACTGCACCCCACCGGGAGGGGCAGGGGGGTGGGGGTCGCAATAACCAAGTTCTCGGACTACCTGGTTGGACAGAATCTCCGACCTTTGGGATATGAGCCCAGCGCAGACCCCCCTAGCCCCCAAGAAAGACCCCCTCCGCGAGACTCAGGCTGCCTGCAGTGCCTGAGTTCAGGGGTTGTCCGGCCAGTCTTGGTCACAGGTTGAAAAGGACAGGCCACTGTTGTACTGTCCTTTGTGGCCGTGTCCTCCCTGGGGAGCGAACACTTGGCCCAGGGGCGCCTGTGGGTGGCCTTTGGTGGACGCAGCCAGGCTTCCAACCGAAAGAGCTGCCTGTGGGGGCAGGGGTGATGACCCTCTAATGTCCTCTTAGGGCTCCACGGGGGCGGGGGAGAAGGGCTTCTGGCCAGAGTCAGTGTACAATTCGGGCTCCCGGCCTCTAGTCACTGATGTGTGTCCACACGGTCTCTGTTCTGAAGCATTCAAAACACTGGAGCTCCTAACTGGAGCTCCTAACCGGGAAGGAGCCCCCAC
>PVJH01003636.1:56598-116135 GCA_004026705.1 Nesogale talazaci | reverse complement strand
GGGCCCCTTGGGGGCCACACCCTGACTCCTCGGTCCAAACTCCTCTGTCCTCACCGACCAGCCCCCTCAATCTGGTGCCCTGAAAATCAGATTCAAGCCCTGCAGAAAGAGGGGGCCACCAGCTCCCCTAACCCTGGGAACCCTAGCAAACCCTATGGAACAGGTGGGGATTTGACTTCTATTTTAGTCCTTCTGAAAATAGCCTCGCTTCCCGAGGGCTTGCTCAGCATTTTCCATGCTTGTTTGGTCCCCTTGGCACACGGGCAGGCTGGAGGCAGTGGGGCACACCTTCGTCCCTTCATCCCAGGCCACCTGCGTGCCACGCCGTTCCCCTCAGACCCGCAAACGGCTGAGTCACTGTTGACAAGTGTCACACATGGGCCCTTTCCTGTTTATCCTAAAAGGATACAGACTGACAGTGGAGGACAGGCCTAAGACACGGGACCGCGTGAAGAAAAGACCAGGACTTAGCCAAGAGGAACAAAGAACCTATTTCCTCCCTCTCGGCGTGCCAAGGCCGGTAGCGGCCTCTCAGGTCGTGTGGGTGGGTTTGGGCCCCCGGAGCCAGGGTGTGTCACAGCGGGCAGCTTTTGGGACATTAGCGTGACCACCTTAGGCCATCCAGCATGGGTGAGCAGTGCCTTCTGCAACGAGGCAGAACAAGTTAAGACTTGTCAGCTTTTAGAACCCGCAGAGAAAACTCATCCCTGTAACTCTGCTTCCCTAGAACCAAGCCCTCTCAGGTCCCAGTCTTTGGCGGGATTCCCTAGCGAAGCACAGCCAAAGGGGGACGCTTCAGAAAACTCACAGGCGATGGGACGCAAAGATACCGCTGGAGGATAGGGCTCGGGTGCTCGGAGAGTCTGGCAGGTCCTTGGTCGGGCAGTCAGACACCAGGCGGGCGCTGCGGAGGGGCTGTGGATCCCACGATCAACAGGAGGCTGCTGGCTCACAAGCTGCAGCGCTCGACAGATCCCAACATCCACAGGAAATCTCAAGCCACCAGCTCAAATCCCGAGGCCTGGACGGCCTTAAATTAACCGGACAAGCCACGCCCCTGAGGAAACACCCCCTTACCACAGATTGGCTGAACACCAGTCACATCATATATGTGATGACTTGATCCTCAACACGGTGACGTTGGCTCTTTATGCAGGATCCAAACCCAAAATAGCACTCTTCCGCTCCGTGCTCGGTGACATCATTCCATAAATGCCAACCACCCAGGGATGCAGCCTGTCCAAGTTAACACAAAACTTTACCCAACTCCCATCTGCCGGCACCGGGCAGGACCCTGACAGCCCAGGAAAATCGGGATTATTTTGCAGGGAAAGAAGAGGTGGAGGAGTCAACAGCTTGTGAGACCCAGAAAAAGAAGGCTACCCAGCCTCGTGGATTTCTCTGCACAAAACTCTCGTAAGTAACGCGCGCGTGTGCGCGTGCACACGCACACACATTTCAAAAAGTTGTGGGAACTGAGGGAAAAGGTAAGACCAGACTCTTGATTAATTGGTATTCTCTGAGGCCACATGAGGGCCCTCGTTTATCAGGCTCATGTAAGCACTTCAGAAAACTTCCAAGTAATCTCTCTCCCTTCCAAGTCATCAGTGTACTAGCATCAACAACTGCTCGAGGAAACTAGGATTTTGTTTGCTCTGGAGCGCGTTCCTTCATGCCCAGTTCTGTCCACTGCTCTCCAGAGAATCACCCCCTTCAACTCAAGATCCAGCCCCACCCTCCCCTCGATCCCCTCAGAGTCTGCGAGATTTAAAGGCCACGGAAGTCCACAGTCCACATGCTGGAACCTGAGAAATCACAGATGGCTCACTCTCTCTCTTTTTCGCTATCTTTTTTTTTTTTCTTTCTGTGCAAGCTCCATTTTATTAAGTAGGATTTTGCAGTGGGATCTGGGGCGCTCAAAAAAATTCGACCCCCTGGGCCCAGGCGGCTCTCTGCCAAGATCTCTGAGACAACAGCTGGGTGTCAAAGGACTTTATAGACTTTATCTGAAGGAATGGTACAAATGGAAGAACGGAAGTGGACGCTTGGGTACAATTTCTAGAAAAGGGACAGGTCTACCCCACAGGCATGTGTGGCCTCGGTGATTTGGGGAAGGCCAGGCTGCCACTTAGCTCTGTCCGTCACTGTCGCCCAGTGTGTGCTTGTCGAAGAGATACTCGGCCAGGCCAGAATCCGGGGCCCCCATCTTGTGCAGGTTGGTGACGTAGTTGCCCAGTTCTTTGATGGATTTCGCCTGCTCGTCCAGGTCACGTGTCTCAATGAAGTCACAGAGATGGGTGTCGTTCTTGTCTGGGGCCAGTGTGTGCAGCTCCAGCAGGGACTGGCGGACGATCTTCTCCGGGTGCAGAGTGTCCTCCATGACGTTCAGCCCGCTCTCCCGGTCATCACGGTCCCGTTTCTTGATCTCCTGGAGGAAGACCCGGGCCCCTCGCTGGTTCTGCAGCTTCATCAGTGTCTCGGCGTGCTCCCTCTCCTCGTGAGACGGGTGCAGGAAGTATTTGGCAAAATTCTTCAGAGCCACGTCATCCCGGTCGAAGTCAAGCCACCTGGACAGGCAGACATGGGAGGCGTAGAGCTCCAGGTGGGTTTGACAGTGGATGGCGGCCTCCGAGTCCTGGCTGTCATTCTGGTGAACCTGCGAGGGGGACTCGGGTTCCGTTCAAGCATGGTCAAAGCTGGAAACTGCGGCGGCCGGTGAAGAATGTCTCTCCGGATGACTCTCTTGCTTAAACACTGCCTGTAAGTCTCTTCCGACTCAGGCAGATGCTGCAGGACATCGAGGATCTGCCTCTGTGGGTTTCTGAGACTCAATGTTCATGGGGTTAAGAGAAAGCCTCGTCTTTCTCCCGTGGAGCAGCCGGGGGTTTTGAACTGCTGGTCTTGCAGTTAGCCATCCAAGGGATAACCCATTCCACCACCAGGACTGTTAGAAATACAAAGGTCGAAGTATTGTTACAAGGCTTCCAATGCCTCCATACCAGGGTCTCTTCCAGACCAAAAGTGTTAAGCATGTCTCTGGGCTCAGTGGATGGCTGCTGACATGCCCTTTCAGCAGCACATTTGCCTTCTCCTTAGAGAACCTTCAGAAAAAGGGTCTATTCTGAAATGAATCGTACAGATGATTGTATAACTTTTCTTCAAATGGTGGAATTATTAGATATGTGAACTGTAAACCAATGAAATCCTTTTCAAAAGGTTAAGCATATAATTACAAAAAAGGGGGGTGGGGGGAAGTGAGCGCAACTAAGTCAGAGAAGTGGTCTATTCCAAATAATGGCATTGCAGGGTCTCTGCTGGATCAGTTACACTCAAAGCCGAGAAGTTCACTCAAAAGGTTATGGCTAAGGAATTTGAGGTTTCCAAGGAATTCCTGGAGGACACAAAACACTCTCAGGGGCTGTGTTAGGTCAGGTTGACTAGAAAAACAAATCCAGAGATACTCAGATGTGTGTAAGAGAGAGTTTTATATCAAAGAGCAATTGTATATTAAGGAAACATGCCAGCCCCGCCTGGATCAAGTCCCAAAGTCCAATATTAGCCCATATGTCTGATATCAAACACAAAACACATGCAATGACGCCAAATGCAGTAGATCACAGGCCAGTGGATATAAAGTCTTGTGGATCCAAGGGTGTGTATTAGTCCAGGTAGACTAGAGAAACAAATTCATAGACACACATATGGATATAAGGGAAAGGTTAATATCCAAGAGGAATGGAACATTGAGAAAGCATCCCAACCCAGTCCAGTCCAAGATCACAAGTCTAATGTTAGTTCATATGTCCAACACCAGTTCATAAAGTCCCCTTCCAACTCATGAAGTCATAGGCCAGTGGGTGCAGAGTCTTGTGTGTCCGGCGGCAGTAGAAGCAGCAAAAGTCTCTCAGCATTAGCCGGGGTCTCTCTGTGGCTCCTCCAGCTTCAGAGGTCTGGTTCCATCAGGGTAAGGCCATGTGGCTTCTCCTCCGGCTCCTCCAGTTCCTCGGATGCTGCCATCTTGTCTTGTCAGTCAAGCATCTCCCGACAACTAGGGAGATGGTCTCTCATCTTCACGAGGGAAATAGCACCAGACTTCCCAGAATTCTCAGAGAAAGCCGTGCCCACAGAGGTCTCATTGGCTATCTCCAGAGTGACAGGCTAGACTTCACCCCTAGACGTCCACTCATGAAATGGACATCAAGTCCATGACCGCTACAGGGTGGAAGCACCTCAGTGCTGGTGTGGGTCTCCTCGGCGCTCTTTCAGCTCCATGGCTCCACCTTCATCGGTGTGGTGACATGTCGCTTGCCATCAGGAATGTGAAGCCGAGAGAGTGTGGCCCACCTCCCCAGAGAAAGAGAGGACGAATCCTCATGAGAAGGCCATGCCCACAAGGACCCATCGTCAGGCTGTGACCTGATCGACAGACTAGACGCCGCCCCTTCACGCTTAATATCCTCAGATGGACATGTGTTTATGTAATGACCGCAGGGCTTATTAGAACAATCATGGACTCTTCTTAGGACGAAGCTGCGTGAGCCCCTTGTTGTAGCCACTGTGTCAATCCATCTTATGAAGGGCATTCTCCTCTTCCGCTGCCTCTCTGCCAAGCACCATGGCCTGCCTTCCTTCTCCAGAGACAGGTCCCTCTGACCACCTGCTCCCCTCAAGAGCATTCTGGCTATACTTCTCGCAGGATCTGTGTTGCTGCTGCTGTTTTTTTAGTCCACGGTACTTTTAATACTGTGTTAGGCCTGGTGGACTAGAAAAACAAAATCCAGCAACACTTGCATATATGTGTAAGAGAGAGATTTCTATTAGAAGTAATTACATATCAAGCAGACAGCCTAGGCCAGTCCAGATCTAGTCCGTTAGTCACAAGCAATGATGCAGAATACAGGGACATCACTGGCCGGTGGGTGCAAACTCTTGTGGATCCAATGGTGGTGCTGGTGCCACAGGGCTCTGGCAGCTCCCGGTGTGGCTATTCAGGATCCTCCTTATGAGAAGGCCACTCCCTACCCCCCCACCAAGCTGTACCAGCAGGCGGTGACCTGAATGACAGGCTAACTACCACACATATCCTTCAACACCACAGTTCAAACGCACTGACTTTTCTTTCATTTTCCCTATACATTGTCCAACTTTCACATGCATATGAGGCAACTGAAAATACCATGACTCGGGTCAGGTGCAGCTTAGTCCTCTAAGAAGCACCCTCGCTTTTTAACACTCTGGAGCGGTCTTGTGCAGCAGATGTACCTAGTGCACAGTTCGGTCTCTGGACTGCTGCTTCCATGATCCCCGATGTGGAGCCAAGCAAGACAAAACTCTCAAACAGCTTCGATCTCTTCTCCATTCTGTGGGTGCCATTGTGAGGATGTTGGTCTTCTTTCAGATGAGCTGCGGACCATACTGAAGGCTGGAATCCTTGATCTTTTTCAGCAAGGGCTTCAAGTCCTCCTCACTTCGGCAACCAAGTTTGCACCAGCTACACATCAAGCTTGTTAATAAGCCTTCCTGTAACCCTTTCCTCTAACCCTGCATCTTCTTCATACACTCCAGCTTCTCTGATGATTTGCTCAGCATCCCGATTGAATAAATGTGGGGCGAAGACACAGCCCTGAGGCACACCTTTCCTGATTTTAAACCATGCAGTACTCCCTTGTTCTGTCTGCACACCTGCTTCTTGATCCATGGACAAGTTCTGCATAAGCACAAGTAGGTGCTCTCATTCTTCCCTAGGCTATCCATAGTTTGTGATGACCCACACCATCAAGTGCCTTGGCATAGTCAATAAAACACAAGTCAACATCTTTCTGCTATTTTCTGCTTTAGGCCAGAATCCACCTGACAGCTGCAATGAGATTCCTCGCTCCAGGTCCTCTTCTGAATCCAGCCTGCATTTCAGGCAGTGCTCCCCCCTCCCCCACCCCCCATCAATGTACTTCTGAGACCTTTGTTGACTGCTAGTCCACAACGTTTTACTTGCCTATATGCTTAACGATATTGTGCTACAATTTGAGCAGTCTTTTGGGTCACCTCTCTTTGGAATGGGTACAGAGGACGTTGGTTGGTAAAACCTAATCCAACAGCTTTATGGGCTCGATCTTGCCCCTTCAGACTTTGATTGGTCCCTCAAACAAAAAATCTTTCCAAAGGATGTAGGAGAGGTTAAATTCAGTAATGGTGACGGTCCCCCAAAGCCATTTGCAGAAATTGAAGTTAATTGAACCTCTTCTGACCACTAAGCAGGGGCCTGGCATGCTTGTCCTCAGGCAGAGTGAACTAGAAAGCGGGTGACTCCCTCCTCCCTAATCACCCTGGGCAGGGCAGCCTTCCTTAGGGGCCTGCGTGGTGTGTCTTTGATGGAGACTGGGGTACTGAGCTTGCATCACGCGTCACACCCTCCCCTGTGTCAGAGGCCACGGACCTCTCTTCCCAACTCTCCTGGCTTGCCCAGGTGTGCCTCGTCACATTCCCATTCCCATTTTAGTCGTCCCACCTGCAACGGTGATGTCTGAATCGGCCACAAGCAGGCTTCCGTGACACTATCCTTTGTCCTCCCCTTGTGTCCTATTTAAGTCATGGGTTCTCTGTCAACCCTTGGACACCATTATGATCTCTGCTCATGACTTCCTCATTGGGATGCTGTTTGGGTCTTGGCCTTGTCTTTGGCCAGTTTCTAAGACTTCCTAAGTGTTTTCCTCATGTTCTGTTTGAACTCTGGCGCTCCTTTTGTGCTCTCAACTAAGGAGTCAGTCCCTGGGGGAGGCGCACACTGCCATGGGGGAAGTGGGAGAGCACAGCCTTGTTCAGCAAAGAGTTCAGGAGATGAAAACGTCCCTTTCAGAGGGAGGTGGACCTACAATTAGTCAATCACCAAAGGACAAGACCGGCTCCTTACATAAAACCTCCCTGGGGGATGGACAACAGGGAAGTGGGTGAAGGGACACATAGGACAGTGGACGATATGACAAAATAATGACAATTTGTAAATTATTAAGGGTTCATGGGAGAGGGGGAGTGGGGAGGGAAAAATATGGGGAACGGATACTGGGGGCCTAAGTAGGAGGAGGATGTTTTGAGAATGATGATGACAACAGATGTGCAAATGTGGTCTGTGGCGGTCATGTGTTCATGACATCAATTTCATGATTAGGAAGTAGAGGTGGAGTCTAGCCTGTTCATCTGGAGATAGTCAATGAGTAGCCAATGAGGCCTCTGTGTGGGTATGGTTTTCTCCTGAGAATTCTGGGAAGTCTCGCGGTATTTCCTAATTGCAGAAGAGAAACTTGAATCTCAGTCTCCGAGACGATGAACTACTGACAAGATGACAGAATGGAGGAGCCAGAGAAGAGGCCATATGGGCTTGCCCTGATGGAGCCAAACCTCTGGGGCGTGAGAAGCCACGTGGAGACTTCTGCCAGTGCTGAGATGCTCAGGAGGTCATGGGGAGACCCCTGCAAGCACTGAGATGCTTCTACTGCCACCAGACGCACAAGACTCTGCACACACTTGCCTGTGATTGTCCTGGTGTCATCGCACGTGCTTCGTAAGTCAGAAGGAGACTTTACAGACTGGTGTTGGACATATGGGCTAATATTAGACTTATGACTTTGGACTGGACTGGGTAGGGATGCTTTCTCAATGTTCCATTCCTCTTGGATATAAACCTTTCCCTTATATGCATATGTGTGTCTATGAATTTGTTTCTCTAGTCTACTTGGACTAACACAATGGGCTATAGGACAAACGTTTTTCATTTCTGAAGGGTACTGAGCCTTCTTCTTCTTCTTCCTCAAAAGAGGGCAGGAGGCCAGATTAGTGTGGAGACCCTTTACTGTAAGACAACACAACGACCCCTTTCAATTGACAGCAGGCCTTCCCTAATGTTGCCTTGTTATCAAACGTTTAAAACATGAGCCCTTCCTTCTCCAACAGATTAAATCACCTCACGGAGAATTCTGCTTGGCCAAGTTTAGCGTCCACAAGGCCAGGCTAAACCAGACCGCATCTCCAGGTTGGTGTCCAAACCTCAATCTGAAAGAGGGAAAAAAGGCCGGGGGCAAAGACCTGCCTTAGAAAGCCCCTGGTCTGCCCTCCCCGCCCACCTCCAGGACACGGTCTGTCCACGTCTATCTCTCGCTCAGGCTTGGGGAAGTCAACAATCAAGTCCCTTCCACCTCCTCTGGCCTGTCCCTGACCTCTCCACCTCCATATCCACCTAGGGTGCTCTCGGTGGGAGAGGCTCCCTGAGGTCAGAGCACCCCATCCAGGGGCCGCACCAGGAAGCCGGCTTCTGCAGACATGCCTCCTACTCAGTGTCCCTGCCACCAGTTCATCTCTGTCAACCCCACGCGGGGTGAAACTCCTGGACCAATAGCTATTGCACACCCCCTCCTCTCATTCGGTGCCCTGTGACCACCCTTCTGAGACTGACGTCTTTCATCTTGGGATTCCTGGTCTGGTATCAGGACCGCGTCGTCCCAAGACCCTTCTGCAAATAGTTCCAGGGTCTTCCCAGCTTGGACTGGGCCTGAGCGAATGAGCACTCCGCACACCAGCGGCCTTCCATCCACCCCGGGCCCAGATTTGCCAAGTGACCCTAGTGTCAAGTGACCAGATTTTAACATTAGTAAAGTGGGACACCATTGATGGGGGGGGGGGGTGTAGAGGGGGTATATTCCCCTTCCAGTTCTCCCCTTGTTCCCTAGTTTGTCATGTATTCAGGACTTTTAAAAAATCGGAACTTGTAAAAAACACCGTGGGACTTGGGAAAAATTGCTTGAAATTGGAACTGTCCCGCCAAAAGCGGGACATCTGGTCACTACGTGACTCTTTTCACTTGTCCAGAGAGCGTGCGAGACAGCACGTCTCACCCAACAGACTGCTGCGCATGGGCAGTGTGGGTTGGAGGCCGGGGTGGAGGGGTGGGGGGGACCCGAATCCTGGATTTGTGAAGGGATGGGACAAAACTGAAAACAAAAACCATTGCAGTTGCGTCAATGCTGACTCATCTCAGCCCGATAGGACCGGGGGGTGGGGGGGGGGGGGGGGGGGGGCTGCCTTTGTGGTTTTGTGGAATTCTCCCTGGCAAACAGCTGGTGCTTGGAATCTGCTAATGCTGTGGTTAGCGGGCCAACACATAACCACGGTGCCAGCAGGACTCACCCGAGCCTGGCATGCGACCCGGGGGTCCTCACGCCACTCCTTGTCTGCACAGACACAAGGTCCCTTCCTGCACCTCCTGCACAGTGTCCATTCTGGTCCAACTGGCACCCCAAACAGGACAAGGGCCCACAAGTTTGAGTCGTGACACCAGCTCGCCCCTGATGCCACCGGTCCTTCCGGAGAGTTCTGCGATTGCCCCACTCTGGCGGTGTGAATTCTTTACAAAGCGTGCCTCTCTCCCTCACACGGGTCACGCAAGGCAGGGGTCACTCAAGTTGGGCCCCCGGAGACCACTCGGGGAGGCTGGACCCTCAGGGTGATGAGGGATGGGATGAGTCGCCTAACACCCTTGACTTAGTACTGTTTTTCCTTTTTTTAAAAAAATCCTTTTACTAGGGGTTTTACAGCTCTCATTATAATCCGCACATCTATCCTCTGAGCCATATGTTGCCATCATCATTCTCAAAACACGTTCTTTCTACTTGAGCCCTTGAGAGCAGTTCCTCATTCCCCCTCTCCCCCCTCATGAACCTTTGATAATTCATGAACAATTTCTTTTCAAAAAAATTAGGACTCTTTCTCCAAAAGTGGCTTTCACCATGGCACTGATTTGGGAGACGGGACAGGAATGAGATGAGGGCCTTTCTCTGCCTCTCTGAGAAGGGCAAGATCAAACGTGCATCCTCACGTCGTTAGGGTCCTGCCTGGACTGCCCACCGGAAGTGTGGCGTAAGGTCGGCTTGGATGGCAGCGATGATGCTGACGGCGAAGCCCAAGTTCGGAGTCAGAAAGGGGAAGTGATCAGAGAGAGGCAAGTGGAGGTGAGGGCCCGGGTGTGCAGAGTCAGACTCAGGGAAGAAGGTTCTAGAAGAACCAGAGACGGGGCGCCTGGGATGGAAGAAGGCGCCCAGAGGGCGGACAGTGTATGTGGCGGGGAGCACCCTAGCCCTGCTCCAGGTTCTTTCGGGCTGCGTCTGGTCTGCCCGGGCAGCGTTCACGAGTCTGCAGCAGTGTGGGCGCGGGGAAGCAAAAACCGAAAGGGAGGAAAAAAGGGAAATGGCTCATGCTTCCTCCCTAAACACAGGAGGCCAGAGTCTCACGGGTCAGGGTCATCCGGCCACCCTTTCTTTGAAGTGTGTGGCCAGCGGCAGCTCCCTGTGGAGGCCGCGTCTGTGACAAGTTGGCACGCTGCCACTGCCCCAGGCAGGCCTGACTTACCGAACACGCCTTTTCCAGCAGAAACCACGCGATGTGGCCACAAGGGCAGGACTGTGTCCAGCCGCCCCGCCCCCACCCTCCCGGCACACTTGAGCCGTGGAAACGGGTTGCGGAAGCTGTGCACAACTTCACAAGTTAAATTGTGCACAAGTTAAATTACCAGGGGTCCAATTGCCCAGCTGTTCATTAGCCTTCCCTAGCAGGTCACCCAGCCAGGAGCAGAAGTTCCAGACAATTCTGAGGGGGAGAAAACAACAACAAAAACCTGAACCACCTTAGGCGAGATTGGAATCCACATGCGCCCTTGGCAGGGCCGGGAAAAGGGGCAACCGCTGTGGAAAACAATATGGCCAGACAGGACTCGTCAACCCCTTTGCGGGGCATACGCCCTAACGAAGAGTCGTGACAAGGACAGGCCCGGGCATGCCCGTGGCTCATCGCAGCCCTGCGGCATTCTATGCGGTTGTGAACTGAGCAGTGGGAGAGAACGGGGAGAAATGTTGGCCCTGCACCAGGCATCGCTGAAGCACAGAGCAGAAACCACAAAGCATCGCATTGTGCGGATGCACCTGGAGAACCGAGTGCAATTAGACCGTCGCCCCACGGTCACAGACCTCGGTCATAAGGAAAAAATCAAGATGAAGGTTTTCCTATCAAAGGAAATAGACTTTGGTGGCTACCAAGGTGGGGCAGGGTGGGGCTGGGGTGTCAGAGAGGGGCTGGAGATAAGGAAGCGAAGATGAAATCATAGACCAAACAAACAAAACCTTTCCCTAAACCAACAACAGAAGGAAAAGGCTTCAGAGTAGACAGATGTTAACTGGGATGAAGGGAAAGATAGTATTCACAAGAGGGAGAAGGGAAATCTAAAGGGGGGGGGGGCGCAGAGCAAGCTTTTGGGGGGTTGGTAAGGCGTGGAAGTTGTTGAATACAAAATCAGTCATCCGAAATATAAACACCCACTGAATTCACAATAACAAGAACAACAATAAATACTATGTTTTGGAACCCCTGAAAAATGAGGAAATGCCTGTAAAGGGAGGAAGCCCTTCTCTTGTGGTTTTCCCTGGGGGTAGAAGCTGCAGGGCTTCTGCAGAGACTGGGCCATACGGCTAGCCCCAGAGCCCAAGCACCAAGCCCGGTGCTTGTCATGGGGGCCAGAGGGCGGCAGTGCCTGCGAGGTGGTCTGTTAGCATGGCCCGTCTAGCCCTCACTCCTCAGGTGGTTGCTAGGCGCTGTGAGTCGGTTCCGACTCAGGGAGACCCCAGGATGGACAGAAGGACACACTGCCCGGTCCTGTGCAACCCTCACAGTGGTTCCTCTGTCTACTTCCTCTCATACAGATTGGTTTGTCTTTTAGCAGTCCCTGGTACTTTTCGTATTCTTCAGCAACAACACAATTCGGAGACACCGGGTCCTCGTTTTCCGTCTTTATGCAATGCCCAACTTCTATGTGCAGAGGAGGCCCCTGGAGATGACCACGGCTTAGGCCTGGTGCAACTTTAACACCCTGGCTCTTCAACACGCTAATGGTGCGTTGTGCAGCCGTCGCTGTACATGCAGGGTACGCTGGATGATCCTTGGAGGTATGTGTGGTCAGAAGACACACCACAACCCCACCACAGGGGTCCCTCAGTATCTCGGGGCCACCTGGGATGCAGAGAACAATCACGGCACCGTTTGGAGGACCATCACCAAGATTTCTCTGAAGGAGCAGGGACTGCTGAGACCGGAGGCACGAAAGATGGTGGCACGAAGACTCAGAGGAGCCGCCCCAGCCCACTGAGGTGCCTTCTCCTCCCCTGGCCCGAGGCTATGGAACTGGGGGCAGAGTTATAGGCAAGTTGCCCATGGAGGCCAAGGCCAAGGGGCCATGTGGCTCAGAGACTCAGAGCCAGAGCAAGACGTGGCTGCTGCGGACCAGTAACTGTATCCTTACTGCTTACTGATCCTGGCTTGTGGTAGCCTCTTCATTTCCCTCATAAACTCCCGTCATTCTGAGTCTGGTCAGTGAAGTTCCGTGAGGCCCCTCCTACACATTATGGAGCCCAGCATAGAAGTAGGGTGCTTGGGTGGGGGCGGGGGTGGGATGGAGAATGAATGGGTGGTGCCAGAACAGGTAACGGAGGGTGCAGCGTGGAGCCAGAGCCATGTCTGACCCCTGCCTTGTGGCACGAGGAAAACCAGAGGCGGTCGGATATGGCCACCTCTGTTGCCGCGCATGGCAAGACCCTCGGGGTTTCCGATGGCTGTGATCTCTTGGGACATCCCGGGTGGCACACAGGGTCCATGCTTCACAGTGAACCCAGAGGTGGGTGGTTTGGGTCCACCCAGCGGCACTGCAGAAGGCGGCCTGGCCATCTGCAGGTCAAGAAGGCGTGGGGAGCCGTTCTATGTGCCGGGAGTCGGAAAGGGCTCATGGACAGGGGGCTTCATGGTGACGGGCAGTGTTTGGCTTTGATCTTCGGGAAAGGAGATCGGCCTCCCACTGTGGCCTGCGTTCCCCTGCCTCTCCACACCCCCCCAGAAACATTGATGGAGAGTCCACGACTGCATGGACCGACGGGGCTGGGACTTCACCTGTGTCCCCACTGTGTGGTGTGTGGATGATTCTTGCATGATGGACTTGGGGATAGGGACCCAGGGGATGGAGACAAGCACCCAACCCACAGCTCTATGGGACGGCCACGCTTTGGGAAGAGAGCCGGGAGAAGGACGGAGCTGTCTTGTCCCAAGAACACTGGGGAGAAGGACAGGGCTTTGTGCTCCCATGCACGCTGACCGCTTTGGAAACTCGCGGGGGCCCTTCACCCCTATCCTGTAGGGTCACTGTGAGTTGGCATGGACTCGATCAATCGCCGAGCGTGTGGCTTCGTTGGGGAAACAGGGAGGAGTGTGGGGACTGCTGGGGGGAAGCAGGAAGGAACAGGGGAAGGTTCCGAGGAGGGATGTCTGATTGGAGGCTGTGGGGTGTGAAGAATCTCCCGGCACCGCGATGTGGGAGAGCCAGGGGGGGAGCTGAGGCGTGAGGGACGGCTCTGGTTGGAGGAGACACAGCCTGGACGCCCAGAGAAGAGCAAGGAGCCGAGGCTGGGAGCGGCCAGGCCCCACGGTCATCATGCAGGCCAAGAATGAGGATGGACTTCTTCCTAGATAGGAACCATCTTGAGGACAGTGGATTTTTTTTTTAATCCCTCAAACCAGCTGTCCAGTGACTCGTCCCCCTCTCCCCCAACAAGGAGTGTCCAGTGCAGAGCGAGAGGTGCCGACTCCCTTCTCTTCTTGGTATGCCTGAGAACAAACTGTTGGAGCCCCACGCCCGCGCTGAGAGGCTTCCACCGCCACTGTGTCCCACAAGACTTTCTGCCCACCTGCCGACGGTCTTCCTGTAGTCAGCGTCATTGCCTGTGCTGCGTGAATCTGAAGAGGAATTTATGGACTGGTATCGGACATCGTGGGGTTTTTTTCGGGGGGCATCACTGCCCTTGGGTGGTCCTGGGCATTACCCAGTGCCGCTCCTGAGAGCCCCCGCTGGATGTGAACCGCCAAGCCCGCAGGCCGTAGTCCTGCACTCAATCACTTACGCCACCAGGGCTCAGCCCCATCACAGGCTAATATCAGACTTATGGACTTGATCTGCACTGAGCTGGGATGTTTTCTTTTTTTTTTCTTTTGGGGCGGGCATCACTGCCCTCTGGGGGCAGTGGGAGGCCCAGCCTTGCTCCTGGAGAGCTGCTGTTGGATTTGAACTGCCAAGCCAGTCGGTCGCAGTCCCGCACTCAACCACTATGCCACCGGGGCTCAGCCCCTGGGATGTTTTCTTAATACATAATTACTCGTCATATAAAGCTTGGTCTTATGCACATGCGAGTGTCTCTATGAATTTGTTTCTCCAGTCTACCCGACTAACACATTATGCTCTTCCTGAGCGGCAGAGAAATGTGGGGAAAATGCCAGTGTCTTATCCCTTTTGCTTGTGGAATGTAGCTCCCACAAAGAAGAATGTATTCCACAGAAGTCCCCTTCCCTCGCTTCGAAACAGTAACCGTACTCCAGCAAGGTCCCCTCTCCTGTGCACGTGCTGCTTTCCTCCTCCTTTTTATTCCTTCCCACTCCCCTGCCCTTCCTCCTGGGCTCCCCATCCCTCTCCTCTCCTCTTCCTTCCCCCTACCCCAGCCTTATCATGGTCTTCAAAGTCTTCTTCCTTTGGTGTGAAAATATTTCTTCCCCTTTATAATACTAGTATCACAGAGTACTCATCTTTAGGAGGCTGACAACATTACTGGGCAGACTTCTGAGCTGGGACAGTTGCGGGCTTGCTTTTTTCAGGGATGCATAATATTCCACCGAGTGTCCGTATCCATTCCCCCGCAGAAGGGCGATTTGGTCGTCCCCATCTTGTTGCTGTTACAGGAATGGCTGTTAAAATACAAGCACGCATCTATCTGTTTGCGGTCTGCTTCTGACTTCGTCAGACTTGGATGCTAAGTAGATTTCCTGGTCACGCGGTCTTTCCAGGCACCTTTGTTGAAGAAAGCACCCTCCTGTTTTCCACTGTGGGTGTACAGCTCTGCAGGACCACCAGACATGTAGGCGCGTTCCAATCTCTCCACAACCTCCTCTCTAGCCTTCATTAGTTTCTGGTTTGGGTGTGTGTGTGAGGGGGTAACTCACGGTTGTTTCCAGGATGGTTTCACTTCATTTTCCCATCCACATTGTGAAGTTCCTCATATTTCCTTTCTGTCTGACCAAGGCTCCCTGGTGTAGTTTGAACTCAACAATCAGAGGCCAGAGGCGGGGCAGCTATCACAAATGAACAGTCCCTAAGATCGGAGCACAGACGAATGCCTCATCCATAAGACCTTTACCTTGAATGTGAAAGGTGGCAGGGAGGGAGGCTATGCCGATGGATGGGATCTTTCCACACACCTCACCTCTATCCTCCAAAGAAGGACCGCCGAGGTTCCCACCGGGCATTTCACACGGTTTGCGGAGATGGTCGGATGCCAAGATGCTTCCTTCTCGGTCCCTCAGATCTGTGTTTGGGAGCCTCGGTTAAGAGTTCATTTTCATCGCCTGGTAGATAGTCCCCTTAATATTTACATTCCTTCTCCCTGTATTTACATTCCTCCCGCTGGGAATTCTCTCTGCTTTTTCCTTCTCTGTTTATTCTGGAGTCCTATCTAATGTGTACCTCCGAGCCCCTGGTGGCCTGATGGAGTAAGCACTGGGGTGCTAACCCCAAGCGAGCAGTTCAAACTCACCGACTGTTCTGTGGGAGAAAGCTGAGGCTTTCTGTTCCCTTGAAGAGTTCTACAGCCTCATACACCCCGGGTGGCGTTATGAGGAGTTGAAATCGACTTGGTGGCAGTGGGGCACAGTGAAGAACTCCCATTCTAGCACTGGCACTACGTCCAAGCAGCCGCCTTGACATCTCCCCAGAGATTCACATTGAGTCCGCCTGCGATGTCCTTGGAGTTTGGGGAACAAAAAGAAGTCTGCAGGGGAAAGGTCAGGGCTGTTGGGTGGGTGGGGTCAGGCCCCTGCTGGCTTTGAAGAATGAGCAGATAAGGTCTTCAGACAGAAAAAAATTCCCCAGGGCAATGACCCTAGCCTTTTCCTCACCCTGCTGCTGTCAATTAAAAACAAAGAAGTTCTTTCCTGTTAAGGCCCTGTGTTTATCCTGTATCCTTTGACTCTAGCTACCAACGTTGGTCTGAATGGCCACAAAAGGAGGAAAAGGAAAACCAAAGTGGACTGGGATTCTTCAGTGATAGATATGTTCATTTAAAAACCAAAACCCAGGGTTGAGCCTCGGTGGCATAGTGGTTGTGCGCAGGACTGCAGCCCATTGGGATGGAGGTTCGATTCCAGCTCCACGGAGCAAAGGCTGGGCCTCCTACTCCCACCACCTGAGGGCAGTGATGCCCCAAAAAACAAAAACAAAAACAAAAACCCATCCCGGTGGGCTCTTCACTCACACACTTCCATCAAGTTGACTCTGATGCATAGTGACCTTATAGGACCGGGTAGAACTGTCACTGCCCCTGTTTGCTCCTGAGACTTGTGGCCGTTATATAATCGGTTGTCAATTTGGGAGGATAAGGAGCAAAGAGGTGGAGTCTAGTTTGTAAATCACTGAATAGCCAACGAGGCCTGTGTATGGGCATGGCCTTCTCTGTGGGAATTACTGTACTTCCTCTTTGAAGGTTGGAGTCTCTCTCTCTCTCTCTCTCTCTCTCTCTCTCTCTCTCTCTCTGCCTCTCTGCTGACTCCCTGAGAGATGCTCACTATGCTGCTAGGACCCCTATACCCTGGGAACTGGAGGAGCCACGTGGAGATCCCTGCCAGTGCTAAGATGCTTCTTCTGCCACTGGATACACAAGACTTTACACCCACTGGCCTGTGATCTTCCTGTAGTCAGCATCATTGCATGTGTTTCATATGAGGCTGAAGAGGACTTTATACAATGGTATCAGACATATGGGCAAATAGCAGAGTTATGGACTTGATTTGGCCTGGCCTGGGATGTTTTCTCAATAGTCAACTGCTCTTACATATAAAGTTCTTTCCTATACACATGAGTGTCTCTGAATTTGTTTCCCTAGTCTCTCCCCCGACTCACTCAGATGGAACATCTTGATGGGAGCAGGGAACCTAATCCTTTTCCCTCAGAGAGCCTGGTGGTTTCAAAATTTCTGACCTTGTGGTTAGCAGACTAATGAGTTACTCATGACATCACTGTGGGACAAAGACAGGACTTTTCCACAGTTATATATTCCAAAATATTAAGTAAACTATCTGCCAGCATTTGGTTGGAAGTCAGTAGTTATTCTCCCTAAAGACTAAGTCAGTAGTTATTCTCCCTAAAGACTGTCGATAAAAGGCCTAAGGTCTGATAGGGATTGATCAAGAGTAATATAACAGAGAGAAAATACTGAAATCCGAATGGAGGCTGAGCATGATAGTGGGACAAGAGGAAAGAACTGGGCGGGGTGGTAAAGAGCATTTATAGAGGTTTAAATACAGGTATGTACATAGGTGAATATATTTATATATATGATGATGGGGAAATAGATCAATGTGCATATACTTATAGGGTTAGTATTAGGACAGCAGATGGGCATTGGACCGCCATTCAAGTACTTCCTCCATGCAAGAACATTTTGTTCTAGTAAATTGACATTCCATGATGCTCACCTTCCTGACAAGATCACTGAAGAAAAATGTGTGCATAAGCAAAGATGGTCAAGAAAGATGATGGTGCCCATCTATCAAAAGATATAGTGTCTGAAGTCTTAAAACCTTGAAAGTAAACAAGCAGCCATCTATCTCAGAAGCAACAAAGCCCACATGGAAGAAGCACACCAGCCTGTGTGACCACGAGATGTCAAAGGGATCCGGTATCAGGCATCAAAGAACTAAAAAATCATAACATTGCGTGCTTACCTTCCTGATAGGATTGCTGATGACAAATGTGTGCATAAACAAATGTGATGAAGAAAGCTGATGGTGCCTGGCTATCAAAAGATATAGCATCTGGGATCTTAAAACCTTGAAAGTAAACAAGTAGCCATCTAGCTCAGAAGCAACAAAGCCCACATTGGAAGAAGCACACCAGCCTGTGTGACCACGAGATGTCAAATGGATCTGGTATCAGGCATCAAAGAACTAAAAATTATATCGTTATAAATGAGGGGGAGTATAGATTGGGGACCCAAAGCCCTTCAATAGGTGAAGCGACAACTCCTTACAGAGAGGGGTTGCAGGGAGAAGATGAGTCAGTCAAGGTACAGTGTAGTAACAATGAAATATGCAGCTTTCCTCTAGTTCTCAAATGCTTTCTCCCACTATCGTGATCCCAATTCTACCTGACAAATCCAACTAGACCAGGGGATGTATACTGCAGCTGGAAACATAGGGAATTCAGGACAGATGATCCTTTCAGGACCAGTGGTGGGAGTGGTGTTATGGGTGGGGGGACGGATGATGAAATAGAAAGGGTAAACCAATTTCAGGGATCTACATATAACCTCCTCTCTGGGGTACGGGCAACAGGGAAGTGAGTGAAGGGACACACTGGACAGTGTATGATATGAAAAAGTAATAACAATTTATAAATTATTAAGGGTTCATGAGGGAGGGGAGTGGGGAGGGAGAGGAAATATGGGGAGCTGGTACTGGGGACCTAAGTGGAGGGAGAATGTTTTGAGAGTGATGATGGCAACAAGTGTGCAAATGTGGCCTGCGTACAATTGACGTATGCATTGATTATGAGGGAGTTGTATGAGCCCTCAATAAAATGATCTATAAAAAAGGGGGGAGGGAAAGAGGAACTTATACCAAGGGCTCAAGTAGAAAACATTTGGAAATGAAGATGGTAACATGTGTACAAATATGCTTGATACCAATGATGTATGGAATGTTATAAGAGCTGTAAGGGGCTGAGCCCTGGTGGCGTAGTGGTTGTGTGCGGGACTGCGGGTCACTGGGTTGGCGGTTCAAATCCAGCAGCAGCTCTCCAGGAGCAAGGCTGGGCCTCCTACTCCCACCAGAGGGCAGTGATACCCCCTCAAGAAACAAAACAAAACAAAATGAGCTGTAAGAAGCCCCAGTAAAATCATTGAAAAACAAAAAATGGCCTCTGTGTCTCACAATGGACAGAAGTGACTCCTCTGCTGTTAGGATGATGCTTCCATTGAAGCCTGTGGGCTGATTCGCATGCTGTCATTAATGATCTCTAACCTAACCTGTTTAGCCACATCCAGGAGTCCTGGGGTCTGGTCTTGTCACATGAGACCCCTGATAGCTCCCTGCCCTATAACGTGTGCAGATAGCACAACCCTTTCCTGTGACATACATCCCTACCTGTAATTAGGGGCCTTGCATGGCACCAAAAGGTATATAAGGCTTGGGCAGTGTAAGGACTCTCTCTTTCATGTGCCGCTCTCTCCCACCTGTCAGCGCGGATGCTCTCAGCCCCTCTCCCTGCTCCCTCAGGTAATCCCTTCCCCCACTCGCTCTTCTCCACATGGGCGGCCAGATGGGGCTGAGGGGAGCATGCTACCATGAAATATGTCTGGGCTGGTGGAGAGGGGGTGGAAAAAAAAGAAATATGTCTGACTGCTTTTTTCTCTCTCTGTCATGCTCTGCATAACTGTACCATAATAAATAATCATTTTCACTGCACAACTGCGCCTGTGATGTATATGTGAGAGGCCGGCTCCCTCTGATACATCCCCAGGGCTCCTGACTATTCCTTGTTGCAAGGTGCTGCTGAATAGGTTCTGACTTACAGTGTCTGGATGCACACAATACACAACAGCCCCGGGCCATTCGCACAGTGGATGTGATGTCTGAGCTCATGGTGGCAGCCACAGGGGCAGCCCATTTTGTCAAGGGCTTTCTCTTCTTCCCTGCCCCTCTCTTTTACGAAACCTGATGTCTTTTCCCAGGGTCTGGTCTCCCCTGATAACATGCCCAAAGTATGTGAGATGAAGTTTTCCATCCTTGCCTCTAAGGATTATTCTTAGGGATCCCCCTTCCCCAAGACATTTAAACATGTTTTGTTTGGAATAAATTGGTGAATGCCTGAACTGGAAGCATAAAAGCAATGAAAACTTTTGGGTTTTACCATGATATATTTAGTATGAGAAATGTTTTCCATAACAACTCCTACATACATTAAAAGAATAATGACAACAAAAAACAAACCCATCGCCCTTGAGTCAATTCCAGCTCTCAGCCACCCGGCAGGACAGAGTAGAACTGCTCTGATGGTTTCTAACATGTTGATGGGACCAGACAGCCTTGGCCTTGAACTGCTGATCTTGGACTAGGAAGATACAATTCACAAAGGAATGAGTGTAAGAGGTTAATCAACCTGCAAAACAAACTCACACTTTCCTAATGTAATGAAAGATGCCAGGTAAAGCAATGGGTTTTCCTTATCGAAACTGCTGGTAAAAACAACGGAGACTGTGGTTCATAGACACTTTTCCAAGCAGGACCTGAGCACTGCTCCCCAGCCCACGAGGACCACCGTCCAGTGAAAGGCTAGCCTATGGAGCGGCGGCTCTCAACCTGGGGGTTGCGGCTCCTTTGGGGGTCAAATGACCCTTTCACAGGGGTCTCCTAAGACCATCGGAAAACACATTCCAATGATTTTAGGAACCAAGACACCGATCTTCTGTCTCCAGGTGGGTTGACCTACATGTAGATATGCCCACATGAGTATCCGGCGTGAAGACTGTTACCCATGCTACTCCAAGCTTCAAGACAAAACTTCATTGATTTGTTATTAGAAATAAGTATTTCACAATATATAATTACATACTTTTTTCAATTATTTTATTGGGGGCTCTTACAGCTCTTATAACATTCAATACATCATTTGTATCAAGCATATTTGTACACATATTGCCATATTCATTTAGAAATATTTTCCACTTGAGTCCTTGGTATAAGCTAGTTGTGTTAGTCCGGGTAGAGTAGAGGAACAAATTCCATAGACACGCATATAGATATAAGGAAAAGGTCTATATACAAGAGGAACAGGACACTGAGCCCAGTCCAGTTCAAAGTCATAAGTCCAAATATCAGCCCATATGCCCAAAATCAGTCTATAAAGTCTCCTTCCGACTCACAAAGTCACAGATCAGTGGGTGCAGAATCCCAGCACTGGCAGGGGTCTCCACATGTCTCCTTGCTTTCTTCAGGAAGCGTCTCCTCAGGGTCCATCAACAGCAGAAGCAGCTCATCACTGGCAGAAGTCTCCAGGTGGCCGTCCCAGCTTCAGAGGTCTGGCTCCATAAGGGCAAAGCCGTGTGGTCTCTCCGCTGGCTCCTCCATCTTCTTGGACACTGCCATCTTGTCTTGTCCATGATTCATCTTCTCTGAGACTAACTCCCAACAATTAGGAAGACAGCTTCTCATCTTCACGAAGGAAATATCGCCAGATTTCCCAGAAGTCTCAAGAGAAAGCCATGTCTACATAGAGGCCTCATTGGCTACTCAATGGCTATCTCCAGTTGAGACTCCAACCCTACATTTCAATCATAAAATTAACTGCTACACTACTCCTCCTTCCTCCCCCTTTTTTAAGTGAATCATTTTATTGGGGGCTCATATAACTCCCATCACGATCAATACACACATACATCAATTGTATGCAGACCACATTTGCACACTTGTTGCCATCATCACTCTCAAAACATCCTCCCTCCACTTAGGCCCCCAGTTCCACCTCCCTATATTTCCTTTCATTCCCCACCTCACCCATGAACCCTTAGTAATTTACAAATTGTTATTATTTTTTCATATCGTACACTGTCCAATGTGTCCCTTCACTCACTCTCCTGTTGCCCGTGTCCCAGAGAGGAAGCTACATGTAGATCCCTGAAATTGGTTCCCCCTTTCTACTCCACCATCCCTCCACCCTCCTGGTATCACCACTCCTACTACTTGTCCTGAGGGATCACCTATCCTGAATTCCCCATGTTTCCAGCTCCAGTGTACATCCCCTGGTCTAGCTGGATTTGTGTGGTAGAATTAGGATCATGATAGTGAGTGGGAGGAAATTTGAGAACTAGAGGAAAGTTGCATATTTCATTGTTACTAAATTGTACCTTAACTGGCTCATTTCGTCCCTGCAACCCCTCTATAAGAGGATGTCGCCTCACTTAGTGATGGGCTTTGGGTCCCCAATCTGTACTCCCCCTCATTAATAATGATATAATTTTAGTTCTTAGATGCCTTTGTGATGACACACTATGCTTTAATTATGTTCAGTTTGTAACAGTGAAAATATATCCTGCATATAAGATATCTACATGATGATTCCTAACAGTAGAAAAATGACAATTATGAAATACAACAAAAATAATTCATGGTTGGGGGGTCACCATCAACATGAAGAATTGTGCTAAAGGTTTGTGGCATTACGAAAGTTGAGAACTATTGCTATAGAGGGAACGAAATATTACACCAGTTTGGAAAAAACTCCTGCACACAAGGAACCACAGGAAAGTCAAAGGACAGCATTTGTCCAGTGGCATAAAGGAGCAAAGACGAAGGAGGGAGGTGGGAGGAGGGAACCCAGTGAGAAAATTCTGGTCACATGGAGGGACTGCAATTACTGTCACGAGCCAAATGTCCTTAAGTTGCTGAATGGAAAGCCAATATCCTGTGTAGACTTTCACCCAAGCACAATTTTTAAAAAAGGCGTAATAAAACTAGCTTGCTCATAAAACAATGATGGATACGAAAAGGCATCTACGACGTGTTCTGGAATGTGATTGGGCAGCCCTCAATAGGAGTCTAAAATTAGGAATATTTTCAGGCCTATTAAACCCACTTTTATTCTTCCAACAGTAGTTAGAAAGGCAATCAGTGGTTTTTACGCGGGAATCCTCATTGACTCATCTACTTTTACCTCCAGTAAAAATCTGTGAGTTCTCTTTTGATGAAGTCTTTTGAGCACAGCTGGGAGATCTGGTGGTGTCCTGGGTTAGGTGTTAGTTAGGCTGCTAATCACAGGGTCCTCAGTTCACACTCACTGGGGACTCCTTAGGGCAAAGATGTGATTCTCTCATCCTTTGCTTCACAGTCTCAGAAAGCCACTGGGATCATATTCTCATCTGTCCCATAGGGTCGCTCTGAGTCAGAATCGACTTGATGGCAGTGAGTTTAAACTTTAGTAGAAGACCCATCATGAAAAGGCCCATCATAAAAAGGCAACATGAAAATAGAAAATATATGGGAGCATTTGAACCAAAGTCCAATGACCTCCTGGAGAAACTAACCCAAGGACACGCATATGGATATAAGGAAAGGGTTCATATACAAGAGGAATGGAACATTGAGAAAGCATCCCAGCCCAGTCCAGTTCAAAGTCATAAGTCCAATATTAGCCCACATGCCTGATACCAGTCCATAATGTCTCCTTCCGACTCACAAAGTCACAGGTCAGTGGGTGTAGAATTCTGGCGCTGGCAGGGATCTCCCCATGGCTCCTCGCTTCCAGGGCTCAGGGTCCATCAAGAGCATCCAATGGTAGCAGAAGCAACTCATCGCTGGCAGGGGTCCCCATGTGGCCTCTCCAGCTTCAGAGGTCTGGCTCCATCAGGGCAAAGTCGTGTGGCTTCTCTTCCGGCTCCTCAGACGCTGCCATCTTATCTTGTCTTGTCTGTGATTCATCATCTCTGAGACTAACTCCCCACAACTGGGAAGATGGCTTCTCATCTTCACGAGGAAAATATTGTGAGATTTCCCAGAAGTCTCAGGAGAAAGCCATGCCCACACAGAGGCCTCACTGGCTACTCAATGGCTATCTCCAGATTAACAGGTTAGATTCCACACCTACATTTCAATCATGAAGTTAACATAAGCACATGACCGCCACATGGTCCACGGCCTTGAGATAGCAGTCAGCTGCTTCTTCTCACACTCGGCTGTTTCAGCTTTAAATCCAGAGGAGTATTTCTGGTCCTTTAATTGAATGTGTTTAAGGCAAAGTCCAATTCATTCAGTGAGGTTTCTAAATCGGGTCCCTTTGATGGGACCAATGGAGAAAGCTGTACAAAAGTCTACAATCCAGGTCACCTCTAGTGTAAGACTGGAAACAACAAAGATCGAAAATAAATTTGGGCAAAAATACATGATTAGCAAGCTTATACAAGGCAGGTTCTCCCATTGGGGGGTTCATACAAGTAATTTAAAAAAGTTTTAGGGCTGAGCCCCGGTGATGTTGTGGTTGTGTGCAGGACTGCGGCCCACAGGGTTGGCAGTTCAAATCTAGCAGCAGCTGTCCAGGAGCAAGGCTGGACTTCCTACTCCCACCAGGGCAGTGATGCCAAAACAACAACAACAACAACAACAAAACAAAAACCAGCTTTACTAGTACTTCATCCACATGTCACACAATTCAGTAATTCAATCATATCAAGAAGAGTTGCATAAAGATCACCACAGACTACTCTAGAACATTTTCTTCTTCCTTGTGCTTATTGTTATTCATGTATTTTTCTAATTGTGGCAAAAATATATACGACAAAACATTCTTCAATTCCACAACTCCTACATGCATAATTCAGTGCCATTGACTATACTCTTCATGTTGTACAACCATTATTGATATTCTTTTCCAGATTATTCCACCACCATCGACAGAAACTCCATGCCCCCCCCCCCCCCCCGCAACAACTCTTTATCTTTCCCTCATCGTAACAATTCGTCAAGTCTGGTTTCCTTTTTGCTTTTTCTTTAGTGTTTTTCTTGAGAGAGTAGTCACATATGATACATTCCCATGGTTAAATCACTTTTAAAATGAGTTGTATATAACTCATCCCTTCTGCATTCATTATTTGATCCCCAATTCCTCTCATCCTTCCCACCCCCCATCTCCAGTAAACCATTGTACCCATTAGTGTCTCCATGCATCCACTCCTTCTGGGCGCAACAAACTGGGAAACCCCACAGGAACAATAAAAAACAAACCAAAACAGCCAGAAGAAAACGATATTATCTCATAAGCTATTAGTATTTGAACCTGGAGCAAATTCAGGTTGCGTCAAGAGGAACCAGTATAATATTGATCCACCATAATCAAATTTACAATATCTGTCTGGTTGGAAAGTTGGTTGAGTTCCTCATCATGGCCAGCATGGATCTGCTAGAGACTTGATCTGACTGTATACTCTGCCGATGGATTTGGGGCTCCCGCTGTCCTCCGTAGCATTCTACAAATTGAGTTTTCACAATTTAAGCTCTGATACTCTTCCCTTCGTCACATTTGAATTTTGTTATTGTCATCTTTGGATCACATAGGCTGGTGTGCTTCTTCCATGTAGACTTACTTGATGCCTCTTTTAGAGGGCTGCTCATTTGAATATAAGCCCCTATGATCCCAGACACTGTTCCAATTGATAGCCAGGCACCACCAGCTTTCTTCACCATACTTTTCTGTAGCACCCTCATCTTCTTCAGTGATTACTTTGTAAAGGTGGACATTGAGCAGGGCCCTGTGGTAAGAACTAACTAAAAAGTTTCCAGCCACCAGAAGTAACACCAAGGAATAATGAGTGTCCTAGTGTACATTTCCAGTATACATAAGTGAGACCACCTTCATGAGAGATGTACCAACCACCCCACTTCTGCTTCTAGTCATGCATTTCTGTACAAATTCACTGAACAGCCGTGTAGACGTGTCTCCCAAATTAAAGCGTGCTGGGGCAATGGTCTCTGGTAGGAACTCTTTGGTCTTCTCCCACTCTCCCACCGAATGAAACACTGACTTAGCTGAGGTGAGACCCCGTCTGAAGAACTGGTGTTGAAGTCGTACAAATAAGGGAACCACGGATAAATTATAGGCATGAGACAGACATAGCATAACGTCGTGTAAGAGACCAGATTAAATAATGGAGAAAGACCTCCCCTAGCCCCAAAAGACTAATGTAGATTTCCCTCCCCGCCTTCGAAATGGTTCCTTTAAAAAACTGTTCTTCTGAAGGGCTTAAGAAGGGCAATAGTTTTACGAAGAGCTGTCAAGATTGCTCTTGGGTCTTGTGACTGAGACAGAATAACCAGGTGACTTCCTGTGCAGTCCTGAGGAAGGTGATCTCCATCAGGACACACCCAGGCAAAGCTCGGAAGAGAGCTGGCTGGAGGAGAGGATGGAGGTCAGCCACTTTCCAAGACACTCTGTTTGAAGGCAAGGTTAGAAGGAATTCAATGGAAGCTTAACTGACGTGGAGACTCTACACATGGATTTGGGGCTTTCAGTTATCGATAGCCTTCTGCAAAGGCGGGACCCCGAGTTTAAGCTCCTTGGGAACATTTTGCAAGGCCTGCTATGACTTTTGGACAGTTTGGGCTTCTGACTCTGGACCCCATCTTTGGCTCGCCTCTGGATTTGGGACTGAAGGGCACCCACTACCACGTGAGACATTTCTTCACAGCGTCCAGAGGTTCTGTGGGACACTGTCGCTCATCGTAGACCCCACAGACATGAAAGACTATCCTCAAGGAAGGAGGGGGTTGAAATCGAGCGGGACAGCATCTTGGGAGAGTTGGATTTGGGGGATATCGTCAATCTTCAATTCCTTGGGATCAGTCTGGTACTGACTCTTGTATGAGAAGCCATGACCACAGCAGTCCCTGGAGAAGGGGCACCTGGCTTGGTGCGGTGGAGGAGAAATACAGGGGACAAGGCCCTTGACAAGGTCCGTTGATGGGCACAGTGACTGCAACAATGGACTCCAAGTTCACGGTGTGTGGATGGTGCAGGACCAGGCCAGTGTGCAATTTAGAAAGCCCCAGGGAGGAGGCCCAGCATCAGCTTCCTGAGTGTGAACAGAAGACAGTCAACTCCATGGGGAACCAGCTACACGCTGCCTTTGACCTACTCATGCATGAGACACAAGGACAGGCGCTGGGAGTCCTCCCCCAGACAGGGCGTGTCCGAAGGCCCCAGCTTCTTGCTGGGTGCAGGCCTGGTACCGGCTGGCTGGCTTGTTGAAGAGCCTCTCCAGAGAGAGGACGAGTTCTCTGTGGGACCTCGAACAACCCTGCAGCCGAGTTGGTTCTGATTCACAGTGACGCTCTGTACCAGGGAACGATACACTGCCTGGTCCTGGCCCATCCACAGTTTGTTCTTATATTTGGGTTCGTTGTCACAGCCATGGTCCCATCCACCTCACCGAGGGCCTTCCTCCCTGTCGCTGCCCCTCAGCTTGACCCAACACGATGTCCTTCTCCAGGGACAGGTCTCTTGGGACTCACTCCGGACACCACACCACGTCCAAAGTACGTGAGACCAAGCCTCGCCCTTCTTGTCTCGCAGGAGCATCTGACTGTTGGGTCTCTTAGCTGTCCTCGGTACTTCCAATATTCTTCTCCTGCCCCATCATTCACGTACATGGATTCATCTCTGTCACCTGTGTACACTGTAAATTGTGTGCCGCCCCTCCCAACGAGATGGCCACTGGTTAGCCTTAGAAAAGGGTGAAAAACACTGGGATCTCCACTTAGACACCCCTTGACCTTGACGCACTCTCCTTCCCACAGCTGAAGGGCTGCACGCTCAGTCGTGTCCAGCCAACTCACCCGGCCTATTCCAACAGGTCTGACCTCCTAGAGCAGCCCCAGGGCAGTGATCTCCAGAGAGAAGTGACTTCGTGGACCAAGGATGCAGAGAGCAGGGGATGCTGACAATGACTTTCAGAGACTGCCTCCCTGTTCCCCTCAAGATGTCTTCCCCCAAAGCTGAGCTCATGAGTCTGACTTGGAGAGTGTGCGCATGCCTTCCCTGTACCACACTCGCACTGTAGTAGAGCTAAAACTCTGACCTGTGGGACTGCTAACTAGATAGTCAGCAGTGTGAAATCAGCAACCACACCGAGAGAGAAAGATGGGGCTTTCGACTCCCATAGAGAATTGGTCTCAGAAATCCACAGAGGCAGGCCTGCCTTGTTTAACAGGGTTGGCAGGAGTCAGAATCAAGGTCGTGGCAGTGAATTTCAAAAAGTCAAACCCAAGCTCCAGTAGTTGATTCTGACCGATCCTGGCTCTGTAAGGCAGGGTAAACCCACCCCTGTGGGTTTCCAAAACTGTAACTCTCTACAGGAGTAGAAAGTCCCTTCTCTCTTTGGAGGAATGTATCGTGGTTTTGAACTGCTGACCTTGGGCTGAGCCCCGGTGGCACAGTGGTTGTGCCGGGACTGTAGCCACTGGGTTGGAGGTTCAATTCCAGCTCCACGGAGCAAAGGCTGGGCCTCCTACTCCTACCACCTGAGGGCAGTGATGCCCCCCCCCCCCAAAACAAAAGAAAACAAAACAAAAAAATGAACTGCTGAGCTTGAAGATCAAGGCCCAACTTGTAACCACGACACCGGCAGGGCACCAACTGGCAGTGAATTTCGTTTGGGTTTTATCTTGAATTTTGCAGAAGGCTATGATTTTTTGGAAGTCTTAAATCCACTTTGAGTCTCCACAGAGATTCAACCTCCATTGACTGCTTCCTGACCACTTAACTGGCAATAGCAGCCACCTTGCCCATGGGCAGAGCACGTAAGTTAGCACTGTTCCCCTAGCCAGTCCAGAAGCGGGGCCAACTAGCCCTCCGGGATTTGTCTGGGTGTGTCCTTGATGGAACTCTGGGCATTAGGGGCTATGAGATCATGAGTCTTATCCTGACTGCCTTAGGCAGAGGACCTTAAATCAATCCTATAGGCTCTTCTAGCTAACATAATCTACACACTCCAATCATGATCCCAGTCCTGTCTGTATAGTTCTTTTTTTAATTTTTAAAAAATTTTAAAATTAATTTTTAATTTTTATTAAAATTTTTAATTAATTAATTAATTATTTTTTTAAGGCATCACTGCCCTGGTGGTGGGAGTAGGAGGCCCAGCCTTTGCTCCTGTGAGCCGCAGTTCCGCGCACAACCACTACGCCACTGGGGCTCAGCCTGTATAGTCCTATCTGCAACTGTGATGTATCAATCTGTTGCCAACCAGACTTCTGTGACCATTTCCATTGCACTCCCATGTCCTCTTTAAGCACTTGTATTTCTATGAATCCTTGGATGTCGTGATAGCCCCGTGGTTCTGGCCCCCATTAGCTGGATGGAGGAGCTTTGTCTTATTTTTGCCATGTTTGAGACTTAATAAACATGTTTCTATAAGTTACCTTTGAATTTGGGGATCTGTTTCCCTATAAGAACACAAAGCTATCGGGGCTGAGCCCTGGTGGCTTAAGTGGTTGAGTGCGGAACTGCAGCCCGCGGGCTTGGCGGTTCAAATCCAGTGGCAGCTGGATAGCACCCACGACCACCAGAGGCAGTGATGCCCACAAAAACAAAGAACACAAAGCTATCTATAAAGAAAGAGGGCTTCTCACCCCCACCCTCCACCCCAGGCCAGGGGGCTGAACAACAGAAGTGTGTGTGGATGGTGTAAGACATGAAAATAAAAATAATTTATAATTTGTCAAGGAGGTCACGCGGGTGGGACGGGAAAAAGAGGAGCTGACACCAATGTTTTGAAATGAAATATTTTGAAAAGGATGGCAACATATGCACACAGGTTCTTGATACAGTTGATGTATGGATTGTTATAAGAGCTGTAAGATTTTGTCTGCATCCTTCTAATAATATATTTAACTTTTTTTAGTTTTTTTGCTTTTGTGCTTTTCTTCTTCTTTTTTTTGATACTTGCCTAACATGCATGTGCTTTAAGAATAGTTAACAGGAAAATAATTTGGGATGATGGCTAGCTTTGTTTCATGTCTTAGGGAATTTTCATGAATAATTCAAGCCTAATTGTTAAGAACGTCTGTTAAGTTGATGGCAGAGGAATAAAAGTTTTATGACTGGAAAAAAAAAAAGAGCTGGAAGAGCCCCCAATAAAATGATCTATGAAAAAAATAATAAAAGGAGGGCCACCAATTACAACTCAAAAAGGAAATCAAGCCGCCTCCAGGGACTTTGCAACTAACTATTAGATGAAGACCCAGGGCCTTCACAGTCAGCTCACAGACTGCCCAGGGCATCCAAAGCCAAGAGGGAATTCCCAAGGCAGTGTGGCAGCATAGCCAGTCACCAAATTCTCTACGTCTGCAAGGTCTAACTCTGGTCTGTCACTTAGGGCTAGGGGCCTGTGAATCTGAATACACTTCTGAGGACCTAGAAGCTGTGGGATGAAGACTCAGTGTCTACCAGAATAAAGAGATGCTTTCCAGTCATTGCTTCCCCCACCCCAACCCCCACCAACCTTTTCCAGGAGAATAAAGTTGCAACCTGCAGGAAATGATTTTAACCCCAAACATCTGTCCGACAGGTAAGATTTAGGCTCCCCACCACAGCATCCCGGAGAGAAGGGCTGGCACTCCAGCCTAGCTCAGTGCCAAAGCAGATCATACGCCCGACAGGACCACGACAGCTACTTCGACAGCAGGGTAGAGGCCTACCCTGCTGTGGGGAACAGAAAGATTCCTCCCAGGTTGTCTCTGTTACAGACGGCTAACCTGTTAGCCACGCGGGAACCATTAAAGAACTAGGATGTTTCTGAGTTCCAGTCACTGCCCGCCGCCCTTGATTGTCTCAACCCTTATCTATTAAGTGTCACGTCGCTCCCTATACTCGGGTCCCGGGCGGAGCACAGGTGTTTCGCACAGGTGTTTCAGCTAACGGCAAAATCCTGCTTCTGTAACTGCTAGCTTGCATAGTTTCTGAGATAAGATTATTTACCCAGCCTGCGAACCGTCAGGGCCTCTCTCTGAAGGGATGGCCCTTGCGTAGGACTTGGTCTCTCAACCTGCATGGGTCTGTCTTTTCCTTCTTTGTTTTTCTCTATCCTTCTCGTTAATAAATTTGCTCTTTAATTCACAAGTCACTGAGTTGTTCTTGTCCGGCCAAAAGTGTAACAGTCTCCCCTAAATATATGCCTAACTTGTTTGCTACATGTGGCATATTTCTATGCACTTGGAGGTCAACTGAAGGCCAGGAACTATTCTCCTCTAAAGGGTATTAGCCATCCAGATCAATCAGACTATAGCCTATCCCACCCTAAAATAGGTCCACTCCCTTCGGATCAGAATAGTAGCAGACTACTTCCTTATAGGAGAGACAGGGAGGTCAAGCTCACCCAAGGATGATCAAGGTTAAGCTGCCATGTTGAGTCTAGGGGCTGCCTTTCTTGTCACATGTTATGGTCCTAATCCCTCCCTTTCCTATCACATGTGTGCCCTTAGATCATCCCTTATTACTGTAGGAGAACCCCTTCCTGTGATGTGTGTCTTTACCTGTAATTAGGGGCCTTGCATGTGCCCAAAAGACATATCAGGCTTGGTCAGAAGAAAGGAGTTCTCTCTTGGCCGCCTCTCCTCCTCCATCTCTTGAACCTCTCCCTGTCCCTTTCCCCGTGTCTCTCCTTCCCTCTTTCTCTCACTCCACGTGGACTACCAGGCGGGGCTAAGGTGAGCATGTTACCATGAAATGTGCCTGACTCTATTGTTTCTCCCTTTCCCATTCTCTCTATGACTTCACTATAATAATTAAATGAGTATCGCCTACTGAACCACCGATGTTCACATCAGAGGCTGGCTCCGCTGACACCCTGCAGAACTGAAAATGCACAGAAGTATTACAAGTGCCTCTGTAAACAATCTGGAGGAGAAAAAATGGGACTGACGGTTCTGGGGGGACATGGGAGAGAAGGAGGTGGAACAAAGGAAGTGGCGTCAACAAACCCAGGGACAAGGGAACAAAAAATGATTCAAAATTGGTGGTGAGGAGAGTATAAGAGGTCTAGTAGGGCTTGATCAAGGGCAATGTAATCGAGAGAGGAATTCATGAAACCCAAATGAAGGCTGAGCATGATAGTGGGACAAGAGGAAAGGAAAAGAATATAGAGGAAAGAACTAGGTGCCAAAGGGCATTTTTGGTTGTCTAAATATAGACATATACATGTGTAAATATATTTATATATGATGACAGAAAATAGATCTATGTGCATAAACTTATAGGTTTAGTATTAAAATAGCAGATGGACATTGAGCCTCCACTCAAGTACTCCCTCAATGCAAGAACACTTTGTTCTATTAAACTGGCTGGCATTCCATGATCCTCACCCTCCCAGTGCAATCCCTGAAGACAAAGCGGATGCATAGGCAAATGTGGTGAAGAATGCTGATGGTGCCCGGCTATCAAAAGATATAGCATCTGGGGTCTTAAAGGCTTGAAGATAAACAAGCAGCCATTTAGCTGAGAAGCAACAAAGCCCACATGGAAGAAGCACATTAGCCTGTGTGATCACGAGGTGATGGGATCAGGTAACAGACATCAAAGAACAAAAAAAAAAAATCATATATTTGTGAATGAAGGGGAGTGTGGAGTGGGGACCCAAAACCCATCTGTAGTCAACTGGACATCCCCTTACAGAAGGATCACAGGGAGGAGATGAGCCAGTCAGGGGTGCAGAATAGATAGCACCAATGAAACATACAACTTTCCTCTAGTTCTTTAATGCTTCCTCCTCTCCCCCCATCATGATTCCTTACAAAATCCCCCACTCTCTACCTGACAAAACTGGCTAGACGAAAGGATGTACACTGGTACAGATAGGAACTGGAAGCACAGGAAATCATGGACAGATAAACCCCTCAGGACTAGTGGTGAGAGTGGCGATACCGGGAAAGTGGGGGTAGAAAGGGGGAACCGATTATAAGAATCTACACATAACCTCCTTCCTGGGGGAGAGACAACAGAAAAGTGGGTGAAGGGAGATGTCAGACAGTGTAAGACATGACAAAATAATAATAATCATTTATACATTATCATAGATTAAAGTGACCAGATTTTAACATTGGTAAAGTGGACAACATTGATGGGGTGGGTGTGGATGGGTAGAGGGGGTACATTCCCTTTCCATTTTCTCCGTTCCCTAGCTTGTCGTGCATTACACTGCCATGGGACGTGGGGGAAATTGTTTAAAATTGGGACTGTCCCGCCAAAAGCGGGATGTCTGGTCCCTTTAGCACAGATTCTTGAGGGAGGGGGCCAGGGAGGGAGGGAGGGGGCAAATGAGGAGCTGATATCAAGGGCTCAAGTAGAAAGCAAATGTTTTGAAAATGATGATGGCAACACATGGACAAATGTGCTTGACACCATGGATGGATGTATAGATTGTGATAAGAGTTGTATGAGCCCCCAATAAAACATTTTTTTTAAAGGGCTTCTGAAGAGGATCATTCCTGAGTTTCGGCTTCCTTTATCTATCCAGAATAGCAATAGGTGTGTTTGTGGCCGGGCCCAGCGTGTGCCTCGCTGGAATTTCCCTCCTCTTGAAAACTGCAATGCGATGGAAAACCAGAGCTGATGAGTCACGCTCTGACCACCGCTGGCCACATTGTGTTGAGAAATGAACGTGACCTAGGACCAGGTACTTCCCCTGCCTGGGGACGAGCCAGCACTGCCCCCAAAGCAGTCTTCACTGGGGTCCCTCTGAATTAGTATTCAGGAGATCCACCCTGGGTGGGTGGAGTGGAGGGGGAGAAATTGTGTCGTGGTACTTTAATTAAAATGAGAACATCAGGACCCTTTGTGGCCCCTTATTCACCACTGTGCTTCCAGTGTGATGTTCTCATTTCCTACAGAGAGCAGACCCCTCTGCTCAGCTCTGAGACAGGGACCAGGTCCTGCAGCGACCAGCAAACCTGGGGACGAACTTACCTTCAAGTGGACTGCCCCGTTAGCGGCTGCCCCACGGAAGTTCGTGGGGCTCCACTGCCGAGTAGGGGACCCCTCTGTCAAGACACCCAGCACCCACTGCCGCCACACCCTAATCCTATACTCTGAAATGGGACTGAAAGAATTTGTTTCGCAAGCACCCACTATGAGTATGGGAAAATACTAGCTCCTACCTGCTTTATCTTGCGGGCCTTGGCACCCTAAGGTCTTGTTGGAGCTGCACTCTGACTTTGGGAGCCGATGGAAGAAAGCTCACTGGAGGCTGAAGACATCCCAGCCCTGCCCTAAGAGGTTCCTAACACAGAACCTGCTGAACGAGTCGGTTGAACGGCCCGGAGGTGTGCTCCCCCCCTCCCAGGATGACATCCATTCCAGCAATTGTCCCCCTGCCTGGTCCACCCTGTGGATTCTCAGACACCCCTTTCTCACTGCCCCAAGCCAGCAGGAAGAAGTAGCCTGATGATTACAACACCCCTGTCTCCCAAGAGAGGGAACCCTGCAGAGAAACAAGAGGGAATGTATGGCCCCCAGGCGTGCTGGGGCTTCATGCCCTTTGCTCTCCTGTGGGCCACTCTGGAGAGTCTGTCAGAATCCAGGCTCGATTAACACACCTTGGGTGTTTCTCTTTGCAAGTTAGAAACGAACCCACTTCCTGCTGATGGGCAAAACAAGGTCATAACACCAGTAGCTGGAACGCGGACAAGCCCCTCCAAGCCCAGGGATCAGGAGGAGAACCCGGCAGGCCTGTCTCAAACCTGCTTGCTCCAGAAGATTCCCAGCCCCACAAACCTTGCCTAGAAAACACTCCACTGACCTGTGGTTTCGGGAAGCAGATTGTCACAGGCAAAATCTCCTTGGTGGGGGTCTCAAACCACACAAGTTCGCCGCTTCTAAGCCCACTTAGGAGGAAGCAGAACTGCCTCTGTGGGTTTCTGGGGTAGTCGGTCTTTATGAGAGCACATCGCCTCGTCTTCACCCTACAGCCGCGCTGGGGGATTTGAACCCCTGCACTTGTAGTTAGCCGCTCAGAACGATGTTCGTTCTGTCTTCTGCCCTGCCTTGTGAGTTAGCTTCCTATCAAGAGACTACCTGAATCATCTGAGCTTTGTGAACAGGTTTAAGGCAGCATAAGATTGCAAAACACACACAGCTTTGAGAGGCTGCATCCATGAGTTTCCACCGAGAAGGCAGCAGCGCCTTCCGTACCTAAACCCTCCGAGATCCTGGGACACTCTTCCTGACTGGATCACACAGACACTTCCATCACACCCAGCAACCACCCAGGACCTCCCCGAGTTCTGCCCACAGGCGCACTGGGCGATGTTGGCCAGGGTGGAGGGGAGGAGAGAGAGGCCAGAGGCGGTGGGCGGTCACCATTTGCTGAAAGCGGGGCTCGAGGAGACCCCGAATACGGCACAGGCTAGTCCTCCACGGCCATGGTCGCACTGTGGACCTTGGAGAGGGAGCTCTGGGGCCACCAAGCTGCTGGCAGGGCAGGACTTACCGAAGGAAGCCGGTCAGGACCCCGGATGAGCCAAGGGGAGCAGCGGCTGCTGCCCTGCCCACTGTTCTCTTCCTCCCTGACTCTGAGTTGTCAGGCCCCGGGCCAGGGGGCAGGCAGTGGGAAGCTCGGACCAGAGAGACCAGCATACCCAAGTAAACAGCTCTGAACTTTGTACATTTCTGCTGATGTCACCGTCAGCTGATTTCACTTTCATTTCGGTGGGCCGGCCGGGGCACTTCCAAGAAGGAATGTAAACAACTTCTGTCTGTTCCTGAACGCACACGCCCAGGCTAGAGCAGGTTTTTTTAAGAACCAGGTAAGTGTTTTGGTCCCACCCCACCCCCGTGATTGGGGACAGGGAACACTCAGCATGTGCAAAGGTGCAGATAGGCAGAGCCACAGAAACCCTCTGGAAGGGTTTCCCAAGGTCACCTGGTCCACCCTTCCTCTGGCCACCTCCTGCTTATTCCCTGGGGGTGGGGGGTGGGGGCTTGGGGGAGCAGACCCCTTGTCCTCTCCTCTTTAGAAGTCTGCCGTGTGTGTGTGTGTGTGTGTGTGTGTGTGTGTGTGTGTGTGTGTGTGTGTCCATGGTGGCCACATCTCTTGGATTTCAAAATAAGAGCCGAAGGTAGCTTTTATCTTGTGGGCCAGATTCGGAAGAGGATGTGGATGGCGGTGGGGCTTTGCTGATGGGGCACGGACGTTGAGTAAAGATGGAGAGACTAGCAGGAGGAAGTTGGCCTGTGTCTGGTTCACTGCGGGGATCACCACACACACACACACACACACACACACACACGCAGAGTGGAAACACTAGAACACCCCAGGATGCTCGTACGTACACGATGCATGCCCGCAAAACCGGGGCATACTGTGGTGTAAAATCAGGACCCGTGTCACCCATCAGGGCCGTCCGTATCCCTTCACCATTCCTAGTCATTCTGTACCCGAGAAGCCAGACTGCCACGCACAAGGCGGCATCAGGATTGGAGTCGGGCTCATGAACCACCAGCCTTGCTAGTCTCACGAAGGACTTGCAGGACTTACAGATGAGCATCGGAAGCAAGAGTTTTCAGTACGGACCACAGCCTAACAAAGAAAACAACCCCCCTCAGCGGGCCACCCCCCCCCATCCCCACATGGACATCATGACTAGTGGAGAAAAGATGGGTCCCATTGGGGATTTCAATTTTGCTTGCACTCACTGTCGATGGGAGCAGCTGCCAGGAAATCTAGCAATGGCATTCCATCTGGCAGACCTGTCGCAGCACAAGGACAGTGAGGACTGAGGCCCCCCGCCCAAAGTCCCAGTGTTCTCCATGACCTCATAAGTGTACCCAAGCTGGCCGTTGAGTCAGGAAGATGGAGGAAAAGGCAGTGTGCTGGAACTGTGGGGTTTGGGTACAGAATGTTCTTTAGAACTGAGGATGGTGAGGCCGTGTCTCCTCTTCTTGGGACACGCTATCATCGGAAGGGACCGGTCCCTGGGGGAGGACTTCAGCTTGTGAGGGAAGAGGCAGGCTTTCAGCATGACGGAGGGAGTGTCAGTGTGACTGCGAAACTAGAGTTCAGACACAGCAAGGACTTTGACCGTGGGTCCCCACTGAGCTGGAATCAACCTGAGAGCACCTAACAAAACAACAACAACAACAACAACAACAACAACAACAACAACAGTTTCGCAATAGCAGGAGCTCTTAGCCAGAAGTTCAAGTTGCTTCTTTGGTTCACTACAGATTTCGGTGCCCGCTGGGGAAGGCAGTAGAAAATTACCTCCTACGATGGTCATCTCCCTCAGGGGTCCCTTGCCACGGCCACTGCCCCAAAGTAAAAGAGATCAGACCATTCTGATCTCAAGGTCTGAAACTCAACCTGAATTTCTGCTCGAAACTCAGCCTAGATGCAAGAGTTCTAGCTCTGGAAGACCGCAGAAGGATCCAGGCATTTGAATTCTGGTGAGGGTGGAATGGAAGTCCCATGGCCTGCCCACAGAATCAACACATCTGTCTTGGAAGAAGTCAAGTCAGAGACCAGAGGATGGGCACCGGTACAGATAAGAATCGGACACATGGGGAATCCAGGACAGATGATCCCTTTAGGACCAGTGGTGAGAGTGATGATGACTGGAGGGTGCAGAGACGGTGGAGTAAAAAGGGGAACTGATGATAAGGATCTACATATAACCTCCTCCCAGGGGTACAGACAACAGGGAGACATCAGACAGTGTACGATATGACAAAATAATAATTTATAAATTATCAAGGTTTCATGATGGAGTGGGGAGCAGGGAGGGAGGGGAAAGTGAGGAGCTGATACCAAGGGCTTCAGTAGAAAGAAAATGCTTTGAGAATGATGATGGCAACAAATGTACAAAAGTGCTTGACACAATGGATGGGTGGATGGATTGTGCTGAGCTGTTTGAGGCCCCAGTAAAATGATTTTTTAAAAGACGTGCTTACCTTATGTACATGCTGGACCTTCTGTTGTGTTGACATGCTGGATTATGTTATCTTCCTCTAAAGAATGCTTCCTTTCGCCCTGAAGGAATTTGCTGATGGAGTACGTTTGCCCTTGTGGTTGGCCTTTAATCTTTCTGAGGGTGTGCCCTAGTTTGCTTTTGTTTTTGGTCTTAGCCAGTAGCCCTGGGTACCCTGCCTGGTTTTTCCTGGATGGGGGGAAAAGATAGCCTCTGTTCATTGTGCTCGCATACAGAGACTTAGGACATGAAGGAGGCATCGGGCTGCGACTTGATGGACAGGTTTGATTCCAGCTCCTAGCCACAAGTGCCTCGTTGACCTGATCATACTGCTCTGACCCCACAGCACCCACAGGGACCGCTGGATGCTGCTGTGGATGCGAGGCGTCAGCTCCGATCTGCTCTGTGTCCACAGCCTCAGTAAACAAATTCTGGCCATGGAGCAGGGGAAAAGGAGGAACTGAAACCCAGGGCTTCAGTAGAAAGAAAATGCCAGGGAATGCCCAGGATTTTCACCAGCTCTCAGTCTCTGGGGCGACTGCAGTTTTGTCTGCTCAGGACTCTTCTCTGGTGCACCCCTACTTTTACATGAGAAGATCAGCATGTGGCAAATGGCCTTCAGGGGTCCCCTGCACGTTTGGAGGGGGGTTCCTTTGTTGGCGCCTACCTTCTCAGATCCTGCCCTCCAAATGCCAGCATAGGTGACTCACCTCCTAGATCCCTTTCCTTTGTCCAATTTGATCGCTCTGGACTGGGCTTCAAAAAATGCCCTAGCGGGGACGTTAGGATAAACATGAGGTTCACCCTGCATACTTTCCTGTTTAAAAGCATTCATTTTACATGCTGTGTCCCATTTTACAGGTACTTGAGAGGGAGGGTAAGGCCTCCTGGTGGCGGTGTCAGTTGAATGTTGGACTGCTAACAAGGGAGGTAGTTCAAATTCGCCTGCTGGTCTGAGAGAAAAGATGAGGCCCTCTGCTTCTGTAAAGGCTGACTGTCCTGGGATACGCATATGGGGTGGCTATGAGTTGATATCAATCAACTAGTGACAGCGGCATTTCTTGTTGTTGAGAAGAGGAAGGGTTGGCCCATGAAATGGCTCTTCTTAAATGGATGGGAGATCCTCATGCATTTAAAAACCTACTATTTTTCCTGATAATGTAATTTATTGTCTCTGAAGCAAACACAGATGTAAAATAAAAAAAAAAATTAAAGCCATCCGTAGTCTGATGAACAAGAGTAAGTGTGAAGCTGTAGCTTTTATTTCAACCAACCACGTGATTCCATGAACTTGAACCAGAGCAGGCTTGGATGATTCCAAAGACATGGACTCACTGGGTCTGAGCCCATTGGAACAGATGTTAGAAACTCAAAGGAAACAAGAGAATGACACGGTTGATGGGGACACCTGGCTAGGGTGAGTTTGAGGATTCTGAGGAAATAGAAATATTCAAAGGCTTTCTGGAATCCCTCAGATGACAACTTTCTAAGAAAGATATTGGATTCCGCAAGGTGTGGTGCACCGAGCTGTCTTCTCCTGAAGGACACTCTGGTCTCTAGTTTCAGGACACATTTCATAATAGGATGGGGAATGGAAGGAGGAAGTTAAATGACCCTGGACCCTGGCATCAGCAGCTTCATCATTCTTCTAGGCTTGGGCTCTGAACTCTCAAAGACCAGAAGGGGAACCTGAGGGCGAGTTATAGCTGTAGTGTGGGTCGCTTGAAGGAAAGACAAATGGCTGGGGATGGAAATTCTCACTAGGATCAGAGGAAGAACCTTGAATGGCTGGCCAGAATTTGTTTACTGAGACTGTGGTCACAGAGCAGATTGGAGCTGACACATCCACAGCGGCATCCAGCGGTCCCTGTGGGTGCTATGGGGTGAGAGCCGTATGATTTGGTCAACTAGGCACTTCTGGCTAGGAACTGGAATCAAACCTGTCAATCAAGTCACAGGCTGGCGACGCCTCCTTTGTGTCCTAAGTCTTTGTACGTGAGCCCAATGAACAGAGACTGTGTCTCTGCCCCCCCCCCCCCCTGCCTTCCTGCCTGCTGGGACTCTGCTGGTCTGGGAGGGGAAGCCCTAGGTGAGTCACCTGAGAACTGTGGACTCCCTGCCATGTTCCCATCGACCTTGGATCCATGTAACACTGCATCCACCAGACTGTGAGCTTCCTGCTTCCTGGTGCCTTCCTGGCCTGCGGTTCCCTGATCCCAAAGAGGGCCTTGGCTTGTACTGGACTTGTGGACTGGAGTTGGATCAGGCCGAGATGCCTCCTTTGAATGTAAGACTGCTCGTTAATATAAGACTCCTTCTTACACAGTTGAGTATCACTGGACCTGTTTCTCCAGTCAACCCAGCCTCACACCGGCAGATTTAATAGAAGCATATATATGATCCTATCTATGCTTCAGGCCTTCTCTGTGAGACTTACGCAGGTGGTTTGGCGGAGCACGGCACACCGTCATGTAGAGGGGGAGGAGGTTTCTTCCTCCTCCCACTGGATGCACATCTCCCTCAGTATGGGATTTGGCCATTGTCTTCTGCTGGCCCTTATGAGTAACCACACCCCCTGCTGATAAGTTCATTCAGAGAGACCCCCCCCCACCCCCCAGGATGGAGTAGAACTGCCCCTTAGAGTTTCCCACGACTGCAAAGCTCGGCAGAAGGATCTTTCTTCTGCAGAGATGGTGGGCTTGAACCACCCACCTTTGGGGTAGCAAGCCCGGTCTCTTGTCCTGGTGCCCCCGGGGATCCTTCATCTGTGTTGAACAGGTTGCGGCCAGACAGATCGAAACAGGAAGGTGAAGCGTTTACAGTGATACGTCACCAGCATCCTTCCAGAGGCGACAGTGCCCATGAGGGTGTCACAGTAGCTAACGGGCTATCTCCTCAGGCATCATGGTAGCTAACCAACTACCTCTGCAGGTGTCTCAGTAGCTAACGGGCTCTCTCTGCAGTTGTCACGAGAGCTAACAGGCTACATCCTGCAGCAGCTGGGGAGAGAGCTCGTGTTGTAGAACTGTGTTTCTGGAAAAAACATAAAACACAAAGTCTCTAGTAAAGTAGTACACAAACATTTTCCAGACGGTGACTAAAAAGCACAGATGGGCACTAGTGCAGATTGATGGTTCAAGGTCCCTCTTTGGAGATGTTGAGCCAACACTGGGTGAATTTTGAGCCTGAGGACAGAACAGGCGGCTTTTCCAACAGCCTACAATGGCTAAGATACTGGATGGTATGTATTCCTTGTACACTAAGCACTTGAGAGCAGCGATGAGTAAAGAAATGGGATGGGGATCGTGCATCCACCACAAAGTGCAGGGAGACAGACTTAACGAGATGGCAACTGAGTAGTGCTCCTGGCTGTGCTCCCTGCCACTGCCACTGCCACCCCGTTAGCTCCGATCTCCTGTCTCGAGGTTCTACACCAGGGGTTCTCAACCTTCCTAGTGCCGTGACCCTTTCATACAGTTTCTCATGCGGTGGGGAGCCCCCCAACCACAACATTTATGTTGCTACTTCATCACTGTCATGAATCATAAATATCTGATCGGCAGGATGACGTTTCATTGTTACAAATTGAACAAAATCAAAGCATACTGATGCACCACAAAACAAGATGTCATTATAGAATATGAAATATTTATTTCTAATGACAAATCAATGAAATTTTGTCTTGAAGCATGGTGGGCCATTTGTAATCGTCTTCCCGGTGGGTACTTGTATGTGGGCGTGTCTGCATGTGGGCCTGGAGACGGTTAAAGGAGCGGTGTCTCGGTTCCTAAGACCATTGGAAATATGTGTCTTCCACTGGTCTTGGGGGATCCCTGTGAAAGGGGTGTTCGACCCCCAAAGGGGTCTCGACCCACAGGTTGAGAACTGCTGTTCTAAACTGTTACCGGAGCAGACAGTCTCATCTTTTCCCCTGGGAGTCGCCAGTGGGTTTGAAACACTTAGTGAGCCAACGCTTACCTGACAGCAGGGTCTCCTCTCTAATTAAGGATGTAATCAATCTTGAAAGTTTCATGTGTCACTAAACATTTTATAACTTCTCTCAAGACGGTGACCAGAATCCAAGATGCAATGACCTTTCTAACTTCTTTCCCCTGATAGACCATATTAAGCACCTGGGTTCACTTAACCCCTTCTTTCAGATTGATCCCAGCTCACCCTCAGAAACCAGCTACCCCTAGCTGCACGCTCTACAGAAGGAGACACCCATGGGGGTGACTTGATGGGGAGCTAATCTTGCAGGTGGCAGGTTCAGCCCTGGGTTTGAATTCTCATTGACCCCTTTCCTGGGTGGGATCGTAGCTATTGGATAATGTCAGGGTAAGTAGTTTTGTAAGACATCAAAACGCTCAAGGATTGTTTTCTGCTTCTTTCTCTTTCCACGTTGACAAAAATAAAATACCTAAGTGATTTGAAATGGTCTGTATTTTTCCTGGGTTGCGCTGCAAATCGCTGGAAGCTGCTCTGACTAAAGAGGATGGGATCATTAAAATTTGTAGTTCAGTATATGCATATGCTTGGGTGGGTTGGGGGGATAGCCGGAGGAGGACAAAGGGGAGGGCTCTCCTGGGCTTCTCTTTGACGTGGCAAGCCAAGGTTGGCTTTCATCCAAAGAGCAGCACAAGCTATGTTAATGGCTCACTCGGTTCTTCAAATGGAAGGTGGGTTGCCTGTCATTCTTTTTTGGTTGCGGGTCCTTCTTGTGTTCGGTCAGGTAGGTGCCTACGTGGAGCAACCTTTTGGGGCTGGACGCTCTAGCTGGAAGACTTTGAGTTTTGATGATATTTGCCTCCATCTTACCACTTGTGGATCTGGTCTCCCACTTAGGGTTGGAAGGCTTCTGGTGGGCAGTCTTGATGGCCCAGACGCCAGCATACGTTTTCCTGTTCTTGGGGTCTTTGAGAGGTGACAGACTTTCAACGGATTTCTGACCTACACACGGGAGCCATTCTGAAGGGTGGGCCACGAGGTCCTGTTGAGCCAGAAAGAGGGAGTTTCTGGATGGCATACTTGATGAGCGGTTCCTCTTTAGGCAGGCAGCCGTGTTTACACTAGGAAAGGGAAGAAAAGACACACATCTGAGCCCGACATGTATTCTACTTTGCAGTCCTAGACATGTATCACAATGAAAATTGTGTCCCCTCTCTCCTTTGGTGAGTTCCTGGTCCCTTGACTATTTCAGTTGTGGCAAATATATATATTCACAAATTAGAAAATTACAAAATATAAAGTTATATATATGTATGTATGTATATATATATGTATATATATATATAAAACACTTGTGAATTCAACAACTTTCACATGTCCAATTCAGTGACGTTGATTATGTTTGTTAAGTGGGGCTACCATTGGCACCAACCTTTTCCAAAATCTTCCACCATAGAAACTGTGGTATTTACATAATCTCATGTCAACTTGAGGATATTAAGAGTGAAGGGGGGCGGCTCTCAGGAGCAGCGCTGGGTAGCTCCCACGACCACCACAGGGCAGTGATGCCCCGCCCCCCCCCCCCACCAAAACAAAACACAACAACAACAACAAAAAAGAGTGAAGGAGAGGGGGAAAAAAAAGAGTGAAAGGGTGGAGTCTAGCCTGTCAATCAGATCACACAGCCTCATGATGCTTCCTTGTGGGTGTGGCCTTTTCATGAGGATTCTGGGAACTTCTCTCTCTCCTGAGAGGCAGGTCACGCTCTCTGCTTAACCTTCCTGTTGACAAGGCACATGGAGCAATGCTGATGGCAGCCAGAGCATGTGCTGTATGAGTCTAAAGAGGAATTTAGAGGACTGGTAGTGGGCAAATCGGCTACTATTGGACTTATGGACTTGATCCAGGCAGGGCTGGGATGTTTTCTCAGGCTATCAAGGTCTCTCTTACACACATGGGAGTGTTACTGGATTTGTTTCTCTGCTCAACCCGGCTTAACACAGAAACTCACTCAAAAAACTAAAATTCACTGACACAGAGTTGATGCTGACTCAACAGGGTAGGCCTGCCCTTGTAAATTTCTTGGATTGTGACTGTTTATGGGAGTAGAAAAACCCCATCTTTCTCCCAAGGAGTGGCTGGTAGTTTTGAACAGCTGCAGTCCAACTCATAACCAGAAACTTCGCGCGCCTTAGACGAGGACTCCCCGTTTCTCCGTGCTTTTTAACTCTGGTAACCACCACCAAACATTGTTATCTATATATCCCTCTATTTCACCTAAGTCAGGTCATACATCGGTCCTCTTGTGATTGAGTTATGTTACTCAGCATGATACAAATTGTGAGCCTTATTTTTCTGTCTTAGGTTGGGTTCTGAAGAACAGCAAAACCAGTGAAGCTTGCAAAGGAGCGTGTGTGCTCACGTGCACACACACGTGTGTGTGCATGTATGCAATAGTTCATATAGTCGGACAGGTTGGCATGTTCCAAGACCAATGGCTCAGACATTAGACCAGAACTTTCTCCTGATTTTCGTAGCCACAAGGGCTAATGACCTCAAGATTTTCAGGTCAGGTAAGTAGGCTACTGGCTCATGGACATTGCAGCCTGATATATTCAAGACCGGCAGGACAGATGGCAGGCTGCTGGCTCACAGACTGTAGAGCAAACCGTAGCTCACACAGCAGGCTACTGACTCAAGTCCCAGGAACCAGCGAATCAGATGCAGGATCCAGAGTGAGAAAAAAGCCAGCCAAGTTTGCCAGGCCACCCAGAGCTATGTAAAGCAGAGCGCAGCCTTGAGGAAGCGCGCTTGCAACGGCCTGGTGGCTCATGAGAGATCTCAGCATGGCCATGATCATCTCACACCTGCCAAACCCGAGAGTCATGGTCCAGCCAAGCTGACACACGAGTTTAACCATCACACTCCCCTTTCCTTCCTTTTCCCTCTGTCACAATGGTACTTATTCTTGTAGTAAATGTATAATTTTATTTGTCGCTGTACATATAACACTGTTTATAGTTCTATCAAGTAAACATACTTGTGTTACAATTTTAATAATTATATTACATATTTACATCCATTTAAGAACCTACCACGGTTTCTTTAACCAAATGGGTCCAACTGATATCAGGTTTTTGCTAAATAAAAATAGTGCCGAGGCAGTTAATAATGACAGCTGTGGGTCAGTGGGATAAATGGCAACAGGTGAAGGGAAGGTGCATTGAGAGGAATCCGCTGTGAGGTGTGACCCTGATGGCGTTTGAAATACCCTGGGCATTGCTTCTAGCATCATGGCAGCATGCAAGTGCCACAGTACAACACATATATATGTACACACACATGTGATATAGTGCTCATACATATGTATGTCTCTATGTGTACCAAAAACCAAACTCACTTTTATTAGGCATATAATACATAACCAGACAGTATGCTCTAAAACTACAGTGGAATGATACTCGAAATCAGTAACAGAAAATAGTTGGAAGATATGAAAATATTTGAATTTTAGAATACAAATTTTAAATTCGAATTTTAGAATTCAAATATCTGAATATGTGAATTTGTTCAAATATTTGAACAAACAGGTCAAAGAAGTCTCAAGATAAAGTTTAAACTATTTTGAATGAAAAAAATACAGCCTCTCAAATTTGTAAGACTCAGCGAGAGCAATGCTGAAAAGGAAATTTATAACCCTTGAGTGCCTGCATGGGGGGTGGGGGGGAGGTCTAAAACCGATAACCCAAGTTTTCACTTTAGGAACACAGGAAAAAAAGGACAAATTAAACCCACACCAAGCAGATACAACATAAAACTAGAGAAGAAATCAATGATATTGAAAATAGGAAATCAATAGGGGAAAAAAATCATCAAACAGAGTACACATTGGTACAGACACAAACTCTGAACACACGGAATTCAGGACAGATCAATCCCTCGGAAACAGTAGTGGAAGTCATGATATCATGAGTGGAGGGGGATGGTTAGGGATGGGGAAGGGGGACAAAGGGAGAAAGGGGGGCCCATCATAAGGTTGGACATATAGCCTCCCCCCACCCTGAAAGGGGATGAATAACAAATGTGGGTGAAGGAAGACAATGGACAGTATAAGATGCGAAATAGTAATAACAATACGTAATTGATCAAGGATTCACGCGGATGGGGTAGTGGGGGAGGGAGGGGGAACTAGAAGAGTTTAGGTGAAGGACTCAAGTAGAAAATGTTTTGGAAATGATGATGGCAACATATGTCCAAATATGCTTGATACAACTGCTGTGTGGGATGTTATAAGAACTGTAAGAGCCCCCCAATAAAGCGATTTAAAAAAAAGAACAGAATCTGAAAAAAAAAAAAAGAACAATAAAAAGAAAAGAAAATCAACAAACTCCAAATCTGGTTATTTTTTTTTAAATTTTATTTTAGGCATCACTGCCCTCAGGTGGTGGGAGTAGGAGGCCCAGCCTTTGCTCCTGGGAGCCGGAATCGAACCTCCATCCCCGTGGGCCGCAGTCCCGCGCACAACCACTACGCCACCGGGGCTCAGCCCCAAATCTGGTTATTTGAAATGTTCGATTACATTGATAGGCCCTTAGCTAGATACCAAGAAAAAAGAGAGATGAGCAAATTATTAATATCTGAGATGAAAGAACAGCCATCATTACCAATCCATAGAGATTAAAAGGAGATAAAAAGGCATATTATAACGTTGTGCTCAGAAATTTGATAAGTTAAATGAGATGAATTATTTTCTCGAAATACAAATCTATCAGAATACACGGTAGGAGAAATAACCTGAGTAGGTCTATCATATATATTCAAGAAATGGAATCAATAACAAACTTCTCAAAAAAAAGCACCGAGCCCAGATGGATTCACTAGTGAACCCAACCACACTGGAGAAGAAATGACAGTGACCTGCTGAAATGCCCCTTGATGTTCTTGATGGTCTCTGAGCTTATTATTTCTATGTATCCCACTTACTCAAATTCATGTCATTTTCAAGGTCCAGACAGACGGCCTTCCCTCTGTTTTCTAAGAGAATAGCTTCAAGACTTTTTATGAGTCACTGGAAATTATAGGGTTAATTTACTTTCCTCCAGTCTCATCGGCCAATTTTAACACAAGTTATGGTAGTTAGTGAGGATACATTCTTACAGACGTTCATAGTCTTATACTGTAATCTTTCATCAAGAACCATTCAGTTCTTTCTGCTCAACATCTCTTCAAATCACTGTGTACCTCCTCCAAGTTTAAAATCATCTTTCAAATTCTGATGCAACCAGAGCCTTTATTACAAGACAGACAACTCTTTCTGAATATTTACAATTTGCTCTGACCTTTTAAATTCATAAAAAGTCTTGAAGTTGTTCTCTCAGAAACAGTGTGGAGTCAATCATCCATCTGAACTTTAAAGACAACATCTCAATTCTAGTGAGTGTGATTAATGGAAAGTGTGAACACCGAGCCCTTCAAGAATGTCAGGGGGCTGTTTCTGTGAGTCTTTCTCCTGTCACGAAATGGCACCAGAGTCTACATTCTCCTCCTGAAGTAGATGCAGAGAGCATATTTCCTAACTCCTTCGATAATGACCAGCATTACCCTCATACTCAAACTAAAGACATCAATTATGATGACAAAACTACAAACCATCATTCGTAATGAACATCGTCGACACCATTATCTTCCACAGACTAGTTGCAAATAGAATCCAACACAATCTGGGCTCCTCACTTCCCTTCTCTGACACCCCCTCAGCAGGGCTGCCAAGCCGCCTCCTTTCAGTCCCATGTGTGTAGAAATCTAGGTCCCCCGCTCTGTCTCTGGCCCCGTGCAGGGAGGGGGGCCCCTGCCTGTTGCCTCTTTCCCCTGTGGTGTTGCTGCCGCCTAGGCTGGGTGGTTTTGTGGACCTGCCTGTCCTTGGGTCTCCTTTGTCTCAACCTTGCATTTTTGGAGGGAGGGGGGCATCACTGCCCTCTGGTGGGAGTAGAAGGTCCAGCCTTGCTCCTGGAGAGCTGCTGCTGAATTTGAACCGTCAACCCAGTGGGTCGCAGTCCCGCACATCCTCCACCTTGCGTTTTAATCCAAATCCATGATGAATGGACAAACCTGTATTCTTTTTCCCCTTTAGAAGTTAGAAACCAACCCACCTTCATTCGAAGGACAGAGCTCGCGAGCCACACCTGTAGCTAGCCTGTCTCTCGGCACCTGACTCCCGAAGGGCTCCTCTTCCGAGCCTTGCCTGTCAAACACCCTGGCACCCACCACTCAGGAAGGCAGAGTATGATGGCACAAGGTCCATGCCACCTCCTTGGGTACTCAAAATCCAAACCCCAACGCACGGCCATTGAGTCGATGCTGGGTCAGAACAACCCTACAGGACAGGATCGAACTCCCCCTCTGACTTTCGGAGACTAGCTCTATGGGGGCAGAAAGCCCCAGTTTCCTCCTGCAGGGTGACTGGGGGATTTGGCAGGCAGCAGCCCAACAGGTCACGAGACCACTGGGGCTCCTTCATAAGTACTGTTGTTCTTCTGGCCCCATCTTAGGAGCTGGCTTACTGGCCCCAGGCTGCTGGAATACCCCTGTGCTTCGTGGCCACTGTTCGGCTAGAATAAGCGTTTCTTTCCAAGAAAACAGAGAATGATATGGGTGTCTTACATTTGATGCATTTATGGCTAATGTTTGAGATTTTGTTTTTCAGTTTTGAAATGTGTGCTCTTGCCAATCTTGTATTTTTACCGACCCCTTATCCGTAGCTTTCCTTGGCATGATGGGCATAAACATGATGGTTTTATTGGCCATCCACCTGTAAGGTATTGGCCAATTCCTTTATTTTCTAGACCCTCTCTTTTAGATAGCTGAAGGTTAATGTAATAACAATAATAAAATAAACAAAAAGTTTCTTATTGGGAGGCTGTGCCTTCCCTGTCCTTCATTTTAGAGAATGTAAACTGTCCTGCTTTGGGAGGTTTGGGGCGTACCCACTGGTGGTGCTAACACTGACTTCTTCAGCTCCCAGTCTTAGAGACATGAAGCTAGCAGAACATGACGTTCTGGTTGTTTCTTAGTTCTTGCTTCCTAGCTGGTCTGCTTTCTTCTCTCCACTTGGCCAATTCTACCAGCAGTTCTCAACCTGTGGGTGGAGACCCCTTTGAGGGGGGTCGAACGACCCTTTCACAGGGGTCGTCTGGTTCATAATAGTGGCCAAAGGACAGTGATGAAGTAGCCAGGATCACAGTTGTATGGTTGGGGGACAGGGTCACCACCACAGCCAATGGGAAACCTCCAGGTCAGGGAGAGATGGTTGACCAAGGGGGTGACAAGAGAACTCGACCCTGCCCGGTCCCGCACCACCTCACAAGGGTTCCTATGTCACAGCGTGTCGTTGTAGCTGCTGGGGGTCCGTCTCCCTGAGGCCTGTCCACTTTACCCAGCATGCTGTCCTTCTCCAGGGGCTGGTGTCCCCTGACAACGTGCCCGAGGTTCACAACACCATGTCCTGCCCTTCTCGCCTCCGAGGAGTATGGCGGTTTCTCCCCAGGCAGCTCTGTGTGTTCTCGGAGTCGTCCCCAGAACTTTCAGCGTTCCTCCCAGCACCATTGCTCCCCTGCACCGCTTCTGCTTGGGTCTTCCTCATCCAGTGTCCACTTTTCACAAGCACATAAAGGGAGGGAAAGGGCCAGGGTTCGGTTCGGCTTCCCTTCGTCCTCTAAGCAGCATCTTCGCGTCTTAACACCTGTGCAGCAGACCTACCCAGCGCAAGGCATGTTGGCTTTCTTGCCTGCTGCTTCTGTGACCACTGATTGGGGGTCCCAGCTGGATGAAATGCTGACACTGTCAATCTTCTCACTATGTGCCATGCTGTGACCTACTGGTCTTCTCTACACTGGGTTCTAATCCATTCTGGTCCATGCAATCCTGGACCGTCATCATCAAGCAAGGGCTTGAGGTCCTCCTGGCTTTCAGCAAGCCGGTCGGATGATCTGTGTAACGTGGGTTGTTCATGAGTCCATAACCAATCCTGATGCCGCCTTCTTCTTCAGATAATTCTCTGATGACACGTCCAGGCTACAGACGGAATAGCTACTATGAGAGACTACAATCCTGTTGTGTACCTTAACGGATCCTAAGCTCATCTCTTGTTCTGTTCACTCAACTGCCTCATGATCCCTGTCCACAGAGGGTCATTTTTCTCTTGGTCTTCCCCCTTCTGGCCTGTTGGACCAACACAAAACCCCTCCTGACAGTCTTAACCATGAGACTGGAAGCAAAGCTCTCGGGGAAAGCAGTGCGCCTATCTGTTGAAAGGACTCGACTTGGCGTGGACACTGGTCGGGCAGTGTCTCCTTCTGTTGTACTATCCAGGGCCACTGTGACTTGGAACCCGTTGGCCTTGTATTGTTCCCTGGACTCAGCCTGACACGGCCTTGCTGGCAGGTCAGTTCGCTTCCTACCCCGATTCTCTTCAGTGACTCTTTTCCTCATGATGACAACGGTGCGATGAATTCCCCCTCGGACACTTCAATGGCAGCAGGTTGGCTTTCAGTTATCATGCCCGAGACTTTGAGCTGTGCTTGGTGGAAAGTGACCCGGCAGGACAGAGACTAGATGAGGTTCCTGTGGGTTCCTGCTGCTGCGATGGGCAGAAAGTCTCTTCTTTCTCCTGGGAAGCAGCTAGTGGTTGTGAACTGCTGCCCTCCCGGTTAGCATCCCAACTGGTAAGCCGCTACTCCACCAGGGCTCCAGAAACGTCCGTCAGCAACGCTTCTCTTGTGAATGGCTGCTTCAAAGTGGCTGCCCATTGTTTCCGTGGATACATGCATCATTTCTGAGAAAGCGTTGGCCTAGGAAGTGCACCGGTCCTATTTAAAACTTCAATTGTTGCATCAGAAAATGAGGCACATGGAAAAAAAAAATGTTCGAAAGGACACGACCAGCTCCCCTGGCTGGGTTTGAATGCTGGTCTGGCTGCCTATTGGCTGTGTGCCCTTAAGCCAATTACTTAACTCAGTCACCTCACGTGTTAGAAGTGACCAGCCCCTGGAGAAGGACATCATGCCTGGTGAAGCAGAGGGGCAGCGACAAAAGAGGGTGTCCCTTGTGGGAAGATCCCATCTATCTTTTACTGTTCCTTCCATGGGCACTGCTTCTACTTATAGTTAAGGTTCCTTTTGGTTTGAGCGACGGGCGCTATGTTCGAAAGTCCAAAACAAAAACAAAACTAGGTTCAACCCTTTATCTTTCCTCTGTGTATCGAGAAGTGGAAGGAACTCGGGTTACATAATTATCTGTACATTGTAAGGCTTAATCACACCTGAGGCATGTAAAGCCAAACTCTTGTCACACTTGACCCCTGGTTCCACATCGGTACGTGGCTCATGAAAAGAACCAATCAGCTAAGACCTGGCAGTTGCCCCCCTGGGAGAGAGCCTGTTCGCCAGGTGAGTCAGCTTGGCTTCCCCGCCCCCCGGAAGACTCTATGCAGCATCTTGGGAAGGGGAGACAGCTGTGGACTTACTGATGGTGGCTCTGCGGGCTGGCACGTGGATTGAAGATCTGGTCCACCTGGGAGACTTGCTTGCTCTTGGTGACTTTGACGATGGGGAGGAGATATTGCAACATTTCTTGGGTTTGAGATAGTCGCTTATCCCGGTAGATTCTCTTCTCGTCGTCCGTCAGGTTGGCGCCTGTCTTCTTGCTCTGGAGAGACGCGCCCCTTTTCGGATGCCTGCTCAGGTCGCGGCGCAGACCCGTGGGACCTGCGGAGAAGTGGACAGCGTCTTGTGACCCGCAGTGACTTCAAACCACATCCACTGAGCGCTGTTGTCTATAAGCAAATGCCTCCGTGGCCATCAGGAGACAAAGGAAACCATCGATTAAAACCCAGACTCTGTCAGAGAAGATGAAATTCTAGAGTGTTCTGAATTCCAGACCCCATGCCTCACTGCTGTGGGAGGGGCAGGTCTGGGCTTGGAGGCCCTCTTTACCAACTCTCCCCCTCTCTGGGAGTTCCCCTGCCCATCCTGTTCTCTCTCTCTCTCTCTCTCTCTCTCTCTCTCTCTCTCTCTCTCTCTCTCTCTCTCCTTTGGCCTGGAAGGTTCTCCATGCAGCAAGGGCCTGCCCACACCCCAGGGTGCTGGCCCCAGCCCCAGTAAGCACCCGACTTCAACATTGCCGCCACCTTGTGGTCTTTCTCTTTCTCCCTGGTCAGCCCCGGGCACTCTCAAACACCCCAAGTCCATCACTTATTTTTGTTGACTTTCAATGAGCCGGTCTTTAATTTTGTTAGCATTTAAAACATCGGCTTTAACAAACTCTTTTGTAACCGGCCCCTCTCTCGATTCTCATTCTTCTCTTTACTACCTTCTTTCCTCTTATTTTGCTCTTCTTTGTCCATTTTATTTTTAAGTTTGATGGCCTGTGCCTATCACGGAATATGATAGTTCATACAATCACCATCACCATCGGTCTCATACTTGTTCTTCATGTATGCCTGGCCCTTAGCTCCTGCCATGTCCCCAGGCAACTGTCAGTCCAGTTATCGTCTCTCTCAAACTGCCTGTCCTGAATTTCATACGTAGAGGGCCATACAAAACACAGAGAGAAAACAAACAAGAACACAACAACCAAAACTAGACAAAACACAGACAATCCTCAATCAAAAAGAAAGCAGAAAGCATTAAAAGCGGAAACAACTTCAGAATAGGTCACCGAGGAGATCAAATGATCAGGTTTTACATTTTGACCTTGCCACATCTGACATCATCACCATCCTCTCTGATCGAGAGGAGCTTCACCCCCCTTGACTCTGGTCAGAGGGGCTTCGCTGGAGACTTAATCCCTGTGTGGACCCTGCAAATGGATTCTGGGCTTCCACTGTCATCCAGAGCCTTCTGCTAACCAGGTGTTCACAACTAAACTCCGATGCCATTCCCTCCTTCTACATTGGATTTTATCATTCACAATCTTTGGATCATGCAGGACAGTGTGCCTTTTCCAGGTGGACTCTTTTGGGGGAGGGAGCACCACTGCCCTCTAGCTGTGGGAGTAGGAGGCCCATCCTTTGCTCCTGTGGAGCCGCGGCTGGAATTGAACCTCCATCCCAGTAGGCCGCAGTCCTGCGCACAACCACTGCGCCACCGGGGCTCAGCCCCAGGCGGACTCTTTTGATGGCTCATTTAGATGGGCTGCTTGTTTGAAGACAAAGTGTTTAAGGCTCCAGAAGCTATTCTTTCTAGTAACCGGTTTTCTTCCACACACTTTGCTACAGCACCCATCTCTTCAGCGACCACTTTATGAAGTCGAGAATCGAGGAGGGACCTGTCATAGGAACTCATTGTTCTAGGATTGGGCCTAGAATTAAGTGTGCGCCCCAAATCCATTCCGCGCTCTCTCTTTAACTTTCGAGACACCGTGATCATTTTATGAGATCGAGCATTCTCAACCCCCCGCCCCCCCAAGGGCATAAGGGGATTCTATGGATAGTGTGGTTAATTTGGCCAATGGTATAGTCTTTAAAGCACTGCTGAGAAAAGGAAGTTAGGCGAGCACAACCCACTCCAGACTGCAGTTGGTAAATTGCTGGCTTGTGCAGATTCAACTCTTCCGTGACCGGGCGCTCGTGACACAAACAGTGGGGGTGGGTGATGGGGTACATCTTCCAGCAGCACGCACCGACGAAGGCAGAACCAGGCCTACCAGGTAAGTGTGACAGAGGAGTCCGAAGGCCCCTCTTCTTTTCCAATGCACATGTTTACAGCTCTAAATGGACGGCTTAACACTGCTTTAGTTGGACCCTACAAATTTTGAATTTCATTCTTGAAATAGTATCTAGTCATTTTGGGCTTTTTTTTTTTTTTAATTAGTTTGTTTTTCGGTAAAAAGGACTGCAGAAAAACGTACAAATATCTGTTTTCCCTAGCTAGCTTACTGCTACTGAGTTTTAATTGAATGAAGGCATAGTTATAGTCATTCTTTGTAATGTCTACTATCTTAAATTGATTGAGACATATTTTATTTTATTTTATTTTTTTTGTGGGGGGCATCAGGGACTCAGCGCGAGACTTGTTTTTATGGCTCACAATATAGTCTATTTTGGTGGTACTTGATAATGATGTGTATTCAAAATTTGCTGAGTGCAATGTTCTATAAGTACCAGGTCTTTGGGGGGGGGGGGGGGGAGGAGGGGAGCAAAAAAACCCAAACAAACCAGGTCTTTGAAAGGTTCGCTGAGGGGCTGAGCCCCGGTGGCGTAGTGGTTGTGTGCGGGACTGCGGCCCACTGGGACGGAGGTTCAATTCCAGCAGTGGGGCTGGGCCTCCTACTCCCACCACTGGAGAGCAGTGATGCCCCCCCTCTCAAAAAAAAAAAAAAGAATATAAGAAAGGTTCGCTGAGTATACCAGCCTGTATGGTCCAAGGATTGTCAATGATAAAATCCAAATTTCGGAGGAGGAAATGGTATCAGAGTTTAAATTATGAACATGTGCTTGCAGAAGACTATGGATAAAACTGGCAGCTCAGAGTCTGTGGGATATAAAAATATTTTTCCCCAGCGTTGTCTCTCCCAAAGATATACCACACATTAGAGGCCGCTGGCCACCAAGCAGGGCTCGAGGTGAGCATGCTACCATGAAAGGTGTCGGACTCCTTTACTTCTGACTCTTCGGCCGCTCTTATGCTCTGTGACTTTGCTATAAGCTGTACTTATGATCACGTACAACTGCATCTGCCGGGCCTGTGCTGATCTGCTGGGGGTGGGCTCTCCTGACAAAAGTCCATTTACAAGGTCTCCACAGGGAGGCCGCCTCCGGTAACTCTTTTCTGACCACCGTCCCGGGAGGTGAAGGGTCTTGCTATCAAACAGAGGGCATCATGACGTCAATGATGGCAGAGGTCGTTAGTTTAAAATGTAATACTTTATCATTTGATGTCCCTTTCGAGCCCCTTTAAAGTTCTTTCAGTTTTTAGTATTTTCCTCTTTCTACATGTTGTCGTTGTTGTTGTTGTTTGCTTCCGGTTTGTGCTTTGTATGGTTTTCTGCCTATGAAACTCCAGGATAGGAGCTGAGCCCCGGCAGTGCAGTGGTTGTGTGCGGGACTGCAGCCTACAGGGTTGAGGGTTCAAATTCTGCAGCAGCTCTCCAGGAGCAAGGCTGGGCTTCCTACTCCCACCAGGACAGTGATGTGGAAAAAAAAAAGAAAAGAAACTCCAGGATAGGTACATCCATAGTGATAGGGACTGGATTGATAATTACCTTGGGGCATGGCAGGGGAGGGTGGGGGGAAATGGGGAGCGAGTAAGATGATTGAGAAATTGATTGAAATTGATTGTCCTGATCCTGACACCTCTCTTCTCAATAGGACTGGGCAGTTACATTGTACGATTGGACAAGTACTTGCCAATAAAGTTATGACTTTTTATTATTTTTTAAAAATAAAATTATTTTTTAAAGTACCAAAATTTCATTGAAAAACAGAATTGAAAGAGTGGAATTTTCCCACAGACTTAAAAAAAAACATTTTATTGGGGGCTCCTACAGCTCTTATCACATTCCGTACTTCAATTGTGTCCAGCATATTGCTATCTATGTTACCATCATAGTTTTCTAAACAATTACTTTCTGTCAGCTCCTCCTTCCCCCACCCCCTATCACCCAAACCTTTGAAGCCTCTTTGTACATAGAGATCATGCCAGATAAATAACCCGGGAATCCAGTTAGCTGCATCTATGGAGTGAAATGATGGAGCAGTTCAATATTATCAGCCCAAACAAAGCCGGGGACAATGGTGCAACAGACCCTCGTTGCTTATGAGAAATTTCAAAATGAAGCTGAAGAAAACCAAAGCAAATCCACATGAGCCAATGAACAATCTACCAGAGTTGGCAAACCTTGCAAGAGCAAATCTTAGTAGGGTTATGGTATGCCTGCAAGATGATGACACATGCAGAAGAGAAAAAGTCATTAAAAATAAAGGCGAGAAAGGAAAGACCACAATGGATGTCAGAAGAGACCAAAATTATTTCTTGAGCACAGAGTAGTTACAGTGAACACAGAAATGTGAAAGTCGAATTGCTGTGTGTTAGGCCGGATTGACTAGAGAAACAAATCCAGTAACACCCAGCTATGTATGAGACAGAGATTTATATCAAAGAGTAATTGTCTATTGAGAAAACATCCCAGCCCAGTCCAGATCAAGTCTACAAATCTGATACTAGTCCATCAATCTCTCTTCAGACTCATGCAGCCACATGCAATGCTGCAGGATGCAGGAAGATCACAGGCCAGAGGGTGCAGTCTGGTGGAGCCAGTGGTGGTGGAAGCATCTCCAGGACTCTTTCATACCTCAGTGGCCTCTCCTGGCTTTGTCAACAGGAAGGTGAAGCAGAGAGAGAGAGAGAGAGAGAGAGAGAGAGAGAGAGAGAGAGAGACCGACCCTCCCTCCAGGGAGAAAGAGAGGAAGTTCCCAGAATCCTCAGGAAAGGGCCACTCCCAGCAGGAGGGCTCTTCAGGCCATGACCTGATTGACAGGCTAAACCCCAGCCCCACCCTTATTTATCACATTAACATGAAACTTTGTAACTACCACAATAAGATTTCAAAGGAGGACTTAAGAAGGCATATTATTGTGAAATACGCAAAGATTTGGTGTTAGAAAACCCAGAGGGAAGAATAGATCAGCGTTTCTCAAGCTAGAAGAACTAAAGAGAAAATGCAAGCCGTGAGTTGCATATTGAAGGCTTTCTCATAGTGTGTGTGTGTGGGGGGGGGAGGAGGGGGAGATGGGGATAGGATGACCCCGGAGGCACAAAGCGACCTAGAGAACAGTTTCTAGTGCATTGAAAGAAGATTGAAGACATGCATGCTCACGGTTCCCAAAGGAATCAGTCAACACTTAACCATGTCAGGAGGCAGAACATGACTAAAAGCCACGGGTACTGAATGCAGACGTTCAAGTCGCACCAAAGGCACCGGCAAAAAATAAAGGTCCAGCCGCTGATGGAATGCTCGTTGAAAGAATTCAACAAATGGATGCCCCAGTGAAAGTGCTCATTCCCCTATGTCAAGAAGTGGACAAGATAGCTATTTGACCCACAGACTGGACAAGGTCCTCATTGGTGCCCTTTCCAAAGAAAGACGATCCATGAAATGTGAGTGTTAGTAAACAGTGTCCTTATTCTTGAATACTGGCAGAATTTTGCTGGAGAGTATTCAAAAAGAGTTATAGCAGTCCGTAGGCAGAACATTCCGGAAGTTTTAGCTGTGTGTGTGTGTGTGTGTGTGTGTGTGTGTGTGTGGTATCACTGCCCTGGTAGGAGTAAGAAGCTGCTGCTGGATTTTAACTGTCAACCCTGTGGGCCACAGTGCCACACACAACCACTAGGCCACGAGGGAGCAGCCAGTTTTAGCTGGTTTTTGAAGAGGATGTGGGATGAGGAATACTGCCGGTGTCACAGAGATCTTGATAAAAGGCAGAGAATTCCAGAAAGATATTTACCTGTGTCTCATTGGCTACAGAAAGGTATTCAACTGGATGATAACAAATTATACAGAATGTTATGAAGAATGATAATTCCAGAACATCCCGTGGTTCTCTTGAGGAACCTGATGATTAGATTAAGTGGCAGTTTTCAAACAGGTGAAGGGACACAATATGATTTAAAGTGGAAAAAGGTGCGGGGTCAGATTTTATCTTTCCATCACACAATTAATTTGGATGCTGAGCAAATCATTCAGGAAGCTATGGGGAGAAGAATGGGGCCGCAGAATGGGAGGAAAACTCATGAACAACCTCAGATACAGGCCTGATACCACCTTATTTGCTGAAACCACCGCTGTTAGTAGGGATTAGCCCTGGACTCCGAAGAAAAGGAACATCTCCACCACTGGGCCCATCTGCAACATTGTGGGAACTAGGGAAGAAAGAGAAGGTGCCAAGGATTTCATTCTACTTGCCCATGGAAGCCGATGCCAAGAAATCAAAGGTTGTATTGCCTTGGGGAAAAAGAAAATCTGTTGCAAAAGTCTGCTTTATAATTAAGGATTCCTGAGACAAGTCCTTTTTGACATGCATTTGAGGGACAGTCAGTACATTCACATGGTGGGGCTGGAGAAGAATATGGAATATAGCAGGGGCTAACAAAAGAATGGACAAATGAGTCTGGAAGGAAGAATACAACCAGAACGTGCCTTAGAAGCAAATACAGCAAGAGGGCATCTCACCTGCTTTGGACACATCACCAGGAAAGACCCATTCTTGAAGCAAGACAGCATGCTTGCAGAAGGTAAGGCAGAAGGGACAAGAAATGAGAGAAGGCGGCCCTCCGTGAGATGGACTGAGATAATGGCGGCATCCATGGACTCAGACACGGCAATGTCTGTGGGCTCCCTTTGGGTAGATGGTGAGGATAAAGGGTGAGAATGACAGGGAGGTAATTGGGAATAAGGTAATTAGTGGAAGTCTTTCAAAGCTGTATTAAACCAGAGTAGTTTTATTCCAGAGTCATCCCTTAGCGAGGTTAAAGCCTATCTCAGAATTAGGAATCAAGGGGCAATTGGGTCTCCCTGTTTAGAAAAGCAACTGTAGTGTGATTTATTTAACCCTCAAACAATCAAAAATATCAACTCATTCTCTCTTGGCACAAAATGTCAAATTTAAAATGTAAAGTTGAAAACAAAATTTAGGGCTGAGCCCTGGTGGCATAAGTGGCTGAGTGTGGCGGTTCAAATCCAGGAGCAGCGCTGGGTAGCTGCCACAACCACCAGAGAGCAGTGATGCCCCCCAAAACAAAACAAACAAAAAAAATTTAAAAAAAACCAAATTTAAAAAGGAAAGAAAAACCTTCAAAATTCAACAAAAATTAAAAAATGGAAGAAAAGCCTTAAAAATAGAAAAATGAAAGAAAAACCTTAAAAATTAAAAAAGTAAGTATTCTAAGTTTAAAAATGGAAGAAAAACCTTCTGCTTGCATCTTGGTCTTTTCAATCCACGGGGGTGTTTTTCTGCTTACAGGGCACTTCAAGGGTGTCACTTTGCAACAGGTCCCGTACAGATCGAGGCCCTGGGGTGCCCCGGTGTTTTGGATCGGTGGCTCCTTAGCTTTGAGAACACCTTTGTGCTGGTCTTTGTTAAGAGTCTGAATCAGACTTTGGGAGCTGAAAGAAATCGGGCACTCTTAATGTCAAGCGTGCATTACCCGTGCCAGCCATGCAATTGATGCCCTGCTTTATTTGTACTTCAGAGTAAGCGACGTTCTTCTTCCGTACGTCATCTTACTTGGGACTCTCATGTGCCCTGGGCTCCAGGAAGGGTGGCTACTCTGCTCCCCAGAGGATAAATGGGGGGGAAGTACAGAGTTTATGCGATTTGCTGAAGACCATCTAGCTAGCCAGAGGAAACGATGGGCCTAGAATTTACGAGTCCTAACACCAGCTCTTCCACTCTTTTGTCTGGATGTGCAGTTTGATTTTTTTCTCTCTACAGGATATGATAAGTAAATATTGTTAAATATAATTCTTAGTTTCATTAACTGATGGTAGCTCCCAGGGCAGGACTGTCCCAGATGCCCTACCTACTGGCCTCTGGTGAGAAGGCAGGAGAGTTCCTCTCATCAGAACCCAGTTTAGTAACAACGAAAGGCTTTTTAAGATGGGGGTGGGGGGGGGCTGGGGAAGGAGGAAGGAATCTCTCTCTTTCTCCTTCCATTGTGTCAATGCATTCACTTCCCATATACCCTGGCAACGTGCAAGCGGGAAACCGTCCAGGGGCTGGACTGGCACACAGTGCTCGGTGGAGGTGGCTGCAGAGCAGACAAGGGGGGGTTCGGGGACCCAGGAGGTTGCCCTGGGTCAGAGACGAGGGGGAAGCACCTCCCACCAGCACGGAGTCCACTGTCTGGATGGTTGCCCAGCTGCCAGTTCTAAGAACAGGGGGATACATGTGTGTGTGTGTGGGGGGGGGGGGGGGGGGG